>JAAWXA010000045.1:1758241-1785489 GCA_038090715.1 Florisuga fusca
TAAGAGACAGCCCCCGCCCCACCCCCCTCCATGTTAGCAGAAGAAAATACCTGTCTGCCACCACTTGAGGTCTTTTTGGAATATGAGTTGATACCGTATGAGATTTTGCCTGCAGTTTTCTGGGAATAGCTGTAACTTTATGTACACTGAGGTAGCCACTTCCTTATGCAAATCAGAACACGTTTGAATGCTGTGTTAAATCTATTTATATTTGTCATTTGTTAGTGGAGTGATGTTAATTCATTAAGTCTTCTGTGAATCAAGACTGGCTGATGAATGAGGGCATCTCTGAAGGCACACAGGTCTGGCCATTCTGGCAGGGACACCTTCCCTGAGCTGGCCAGTGGCTCAGAAAACCTTTTCCTGGTGGGGCAGTGACAGTTGTCTGTCCAAGTGAAAGCTCAGGCTGGTTCTTGTCACTCTCAAGATGTATCTCGTGGTCATTATTGGGAGAACTTGCAGAAGCCCAGGCAGCACTGCTTGAGTTTTCAAAGCCTATGGGGAATTTTGATGATTTTTCAGCCCTTGTCCAGCTCACCAGGCTCTGGTGTCTCAGAGCACCCCTGTGCTTCTGGTCCACCCTAAATGACTTTGGTTGTGTGCTCCGTGCCCAGGTCTGAGTCACGTGTGCTCCTGCAGCTGAGCTCTGGTAAATCCTCTTACAGTCTTTATTCTCAGAGGGCCCCAGAGGTTTTCCAAGCTGAGAATGTGGCCATTTCTTGTCAGCTTGTTTATGTCCCAAGTGCTTAGGTGAAGTATTTTGAGTTCTGTTTCTGGTTTGTCCCCTCAGCCTGGAGAATGTGCTCCTGCCAGCACTGATGCTTCAGGATTTCTGGATTGTGCTCACTGAAGGAGAAGCTCAGCTGAATGACTAGAACCTTATAATCTTTAAAACAATTTCTATATAATAGAACCTTATAATCTTTAAAACAACTTCCATATCATAGTTAGATTTATCTAAGTAGTGTTATCTTGAGATTTCTGTTTGTTCATCTCAAACGTGGAGACCCCCGTGCAGAATCCTCTTTTTTTTTTGAGCTGTTATTTTGCCCCTTGTAGGAGTCTGTTGTCACTGATACAAAATGCTGAAACTGGGCAAGTTTTGCTGCTGTTGTATGATGTGTGTAGTGCCCCACCTGTATGCAGTTGTATTTGCATGGCAGCTGCCCTGTTACTTTTTTGGAAATGTGCAGTTTGAGGCACTTGATTCTGCTGAGGCAGAGTGGGGGCATGTGGTGACTACTGGGTAAGAAAAGAAATGTTAGATTGGGGTTGTTTGGGTTTGGTTTCCCCTCCCCCCTCCCCTTTTTTCTCCCTTTCTTTCTACTTCCTGTCTTGCTTCAGAAAGGAAAAACGTGTTATTAAGAGACAGTTTTTGGATTCCCAGGATAAAGCCCTGGATTTTGTGCTGCTGAGTCCTGTCTGAGCTTAGCCATGAGGTGAGCAGCATGCAGCAGTTCTGCTCTTCTTCCTGGCCACAATCCTCTAGAGAGGAAGCTGCATCATCCCACGAGGTGTTAAAATATCCCAGTTCTGCTAAAATAATCTGGTTCTGCCAGATACCTGAAGGAGAGCCTGCAGTGCACTGTGTGTCTCTAAGGAAATCTAAATGATTTTTTTGTTCACAGCTTTGTGCCAGTGCTTGTAGACGTTTGTTGAGAAATTAAAGAACGCTTGGGATCTCACATGAAACATTTTGTCCTTTTCCAGAAGCAGTTGGCTCGGAAGATGCCCAACAGAATGAAGAAAAGGTTGCAGTGAGTCAGAGACAGAGCCAGGACTGCACGGATGGAGGTTCTCGCAGGTATGGTGGAGCTCTTGTGTCTTGTCAGGCTTTGGTCAAGCAGAGAGTTTGTGCTCTTTCTGGAAGGTCTGGAAGGCAGAGGAAAAGTGATGGCAACATTTCCTTGCCCCTTGAGCTCTGCCTGCCCTCCACAGAGGGTCACTGACACCAGACAGTAAATATATATATATATAGCACCAAAATCCTGGGAATGGATGGAAGGAACTGCAGCGGGCAAACTGTTGATGCTTTTATGTCTAGAGGAAGAAAAAGAAAGTGCAGAGAGCTGGGCTTCCTGTTTTTTGGGCTGGAAACAGAGTGGGGTAGTTGGTTTCTGGTGTCAGCCTGAGTTCTGTGCACACACAAGTGCTCGTGCAATCTCCTGGCTGTTATCTCATGTCATCTCCTCCCATCTCCTGGTGGCTGGGTGGGTTGCAGTCTCTCTTTTTGTGAAGAGAATCTGCAGCTTCTAGTTAGGAGAAAAGTTCAGCACAAGCTTGCTGTCAAAACTTCAGTGGGAACTGCAGGCTCTCAGAGACTGTCCAGCCAGTCCCCTATTTGGGCATATTTTTGCAGTTCAGTGGCAGAGGACCTGCTAGTCTTGTTTATTCAGAGACCTTTGGCTGAGGGCCACCCTGTCTCATAGATGCCCTCTTAAAATGCTGCAGTTTCATTTTCCAGTTCCCAGGACTTTTCAGACCCCGCAGCACGTGTCTCTCTGTGCTGCCCTTGGCACTGCTGTGCAGGTTGTTGATCTGAAATTTTTACCATCTCCTTGCTTGTGGGAACTCCCAAGCTGTGATTGCAGAGCCAGGAGATGCTAAACTAACCCACCTCTACCTCCACCTGCTCTGTGCTGCCTCTTTTCTAGGCAGTTTCTAGGAGTTTTCCAGCAGAAGGCTTTGTAAACAAGCACATTTTAATTCTGCTGAGCAGAGACAGCAGGAGATGGGATTTGCATCTCCTCGATCTGGTGAGCAGGAAATGTGTGCAGGTTTTGTGTCACCACCCACCCGGGTGGGAGTGAAGCAACAGCCTGAACCCAGTCAGTGAAAAACCATTGCATTTGGTTAAACTGGTTTTGTCAAGAGAGCTGAACCATCCCGAGAAATGCTCATTTCAGTCTCGTGTGCTCGCCCAAACGTGGATTATTTTGAGTGAAACAGACAGAGAAACGTGAAACGGATCCTCGGGGGCAGGAATAAGCTGCTCAGGGAATATCCTGGGTTTCCCTGTGCAGTTTTGCTTTCACTTGCAGGCAAAGCCAACTCAGACCTGAAGTGCCAGCTGAGATGGTGCAATCCTCTGATGTGATGGCTTCAAAGAAATCTTCACTCTTATCAGAACGGGACTTTGGACTAAGAGATAGTATAATAACAGCTCATCTTAAAGAGATGGAGGATTCCTACACACAGATACAGACCTTCAGGTAAGGATCACTCCTGAGAAGAACTTACTAGAAAGCTGTCAGACTCACTCATGTGATTTTATCTGGTGTCCCTGTAAGTAAGAAATTCTTCAGAAAAGGATGATTCATGCTTTTCAGCAGCTTTGTTTCCTTCTTTGGGCATTAGCAGAGAAGAATTTCATTCATGTCTTTTTCAAGGCTTGCCACGTGGTTCTTGTAAAAAAAAAAAAAAAAAAGGCCTTTTTGAAATTACTTTTTCCTGAGCTTATTTCAGACTCTGGCTGGAAATACATCCACTGGGTGCACCTCTGGCTTTCTCTCTCACTCTTCTGTTCACTCCATTTCCATGTGGGTGTTCCAATAAGTTCATAAGAGCTTGAGTGAAATATGAGTAGTAGCAAAACTTTACAGTGGTTGAAATAATTTTATGTGTGTTATTCTAGGAGTTTATCATTTCAAACTGCTGCTGGATAGCTCTAGTCTTTATATATATATATAAATATATATGTAAAAACTTGTAACCATGTCTATGAACATGCTACTGAAATTAAATCATTTTAGGGGTTTACATTTTGTCACATTTTCCAAATTCCCCCCTGGAAACATGTTACTGGGAAGTGGTTATATGTAATATTAAATACATGGGTTAATAACTGTGGTATTTCCATCAGCTCCACCATCTGCAGCTCTGGGATTTAGCTGATTTCTTTGCAGATTTTTTGCTGGGACATACAATGTGAATGGTCAGACCCCCAGAGAAAGCCTTCAGCCCTGGCTGAGCTGTGATGCTGAGCCACCAGACATCTACTGCGTGGGGTGAGTGTCTCCTCCAGGCCTGGGGGTTGCAGCCCAGGGGTTTCCAGCTCCTTAGCTTTACACAACATCCAGTCAGCATTAACTGAATTTGGAGTTTTCAGCTATAAATTCGATGGGTACAAGTTGATGTAGTTCTTTCCCAGAGGCAAGGGCTGGAGAGTTATCAACAAGTGCATGCATCTGTGGGTTCCTTCCTCTAACACAGTTTCCAGGAGGTTGATCTGAGCAAAGAAGCCTTCTTCTTCTATGCCTCACCCCGGGAAGAAGAATGGTTGAAAGCTGTCACTGATAGTCTTCACCCAGATGCCAAATATGAAAAGGTAAACGTGGCTTTGGGGAGGTCTGAGGGTGGAATCATTTCCCAAATGGGCCTCTTTCCCTCTGCTTTTAATTCTTCCCCACTGCTGGCTCCTCCAGGGGTTGGTGGGCTGCAGGTTTTTTGCTCTGCAGTGATGTAGGTGGAGTTGCTGTGCAGGGGCAGGACAGGAGAGCAGAGCAAGGAAGTTCCTTGGGGGAAAAGAATAGGAAGAAGTGTCTTAGTTCCTTCATACCTGTCTCCAGAGTCCATGGTGGGATGAGCTTGAAGGTATCTTGGTTGGAACACTGCTGCTGTTCTGGTCTGGCTCCTCTGGTCTGCTCTGTCTCTTGTCACTGGGAAGGGAAATTCCTCCCATGGGCTGTGCCTGGGCTGTGGCTTTTGGGGTTTTGCTTTGGGCTTCAGCTTTGTTCCCTGTGGTGTTTGGTCCCTGGCTGCTCCTGGTCCCTCTGATGAGCCTGAAATTCCTTTTATTTTTTTTTTTAATCTGTATTTTTGTGGCCCATATTCTGGGCAGGGGACATTGGGCTTTCTCCTCTTCAAACTTCTCCCCTTTATTTAATGGTATTTAATGGACCAGGATCTGTTTTACAGGTGAAACACGTGAGGCTGGTGGGAATCATGCTCCTGGTGTATGTGAGAGAGGACCTCATGCTGAACATCTCCGAGGTGGAAGCTGAGACTGTGGGAACTGGGATCATGGGGAAGATGGTAGGAATGGCAACCCCGGGGTGAGGTTCCTCTGCTGTGTAGAAGCTCCTGACCCAATGTCTTTGTCTTTATCTTTCAGGGGAACAAAGGTGGTGTTGCCATCAGGTTTAAATTCCATAACACTACTCTGTGCATTGTGAATTCTCACCTTGCAGCTCACATGGAGGAATATGAGAGGAGGAACCAGGACTTCAAGGACATTTGCTCTCGGATGCGGTTCTGCCTGTCGAATCCCAATTTGACCCATCTCACTATTGACAAACATGAGTATGCTTCCCCCTCTGGCTCTGCCAGTCGCTGTGTGGGGCAGGGGGAACTTTATGAACATACTAAGGTGCCAGTTTCTCCTGGCTGGGATGTGGGAAGGGGTTGGAAATGCTTTCCTGTGACCCTGGCTTTGGGGGTGGTCACTGCCCCGTTCTGACAAGTCACTTCCCACTTTATGCTCTCCCAGGCTTTGTTTGATTTTCAAGCCTGACGTGAGGATGTGGCAGTAATTTGCAGGGATTTCCCCCAGTGGGCTGTGGGGTTTAGTCTGTGTGGGATATGTCAGAAGCAGCAGTTCTGAGGAGGCAAAGCCAAAGGTGCAGAACGGGAATTAAAAGCAGCAAAAGCAGCACATGCAGCTTCTCTTTCAAGTTTTCACTGTTGCTCCTTGTCTGTGATGGCCAAGCAGACCCAGCACCCACCTGCCAGTGGTGAGAGGAGCTGCTGGGTCCTGCTTGTGGGCAGCCCATGCTCTGGGCACACTCAGCTCTCTGGGCACACTTGTGCTCTGTGTTCTCTTGCAGTGTCATCTTGTGGTTGGGTGACCTCAACTATCGTCTAGAGGATCTGGATGTGTCAAAAGTGAAGCAGCTGGTGGAAGAAAAAGCCTTTCTGGAGCTTTGCCAGTATGACCAGGTACTGATGTCCCCTGCCTGCAAGTGGGGCTGGTCAGAAACTCCACACCCACTACTCCGTGCTGAGCTTGTCCCTTGTAGATCATATGGGAACTGTGCTTGAGTTTATTTAAAATTAAATGTTTTGCCCTTTTTTTTTTGTTGTTGTTTTTTTGTTTTTGTTTTTTTTCTTTTTTTCTTTCCTAGCTAAAGAGGCAAATGAATGCAAATGAAGTCTTTGAAGGCTTTACAGAGGGAGAGATTTCTTTCCAGCCAACATACAAATATGATGCTGGCTGTGATGACTGGGACACAAGGTGCGGTGCAGTCTGATGTTATCACTGAAGGAAGTTAAAAAAAAAAAAAAAAAAATGGCCTTTTTGAAATTACTTTTTCCTGAGCTTATTTCAGACTCTGGCTGGAAATACATCCACTGGGTGCACCTCTGGCTTTCTCTCTCACTCTTCTGTTCACTCCATTTCCATGTGGGTGTTCCAATAAGTTCATAAGAGCTTGAGTGAAATATGAGTAGTAGCAAAACTTTACAGTGGTTNAAAAAAAAAAAAAAAAAAAGCTAAAGAATGGCAGATCTAGTGACTAAAACCAGGAACAGTTCTTAGATTATTGCTCTTCCTCTCCTTTAGGTCCAGTTTACATCTATTCATCTTGTTTTTCTTCCACTGATGTTTACCAGAGCTTTTTTCCCAGGAATAATCCATTGGGTTTCCCCAGAGCTGTACAAAATTAAGGAATCTTTGTAGTTAGTTTCTTCTTTTTGTTGTTGGTTTGGGTGTTTTTTTTTTTCCTTGGCAAAATTTCTAGCATGTTTTATTTGCTGACACCTCCAGTGCCTCCTCAGCTGGGGCCTGAGATGGTGGATTTGTGCTGGCTGCAGCTGAGTGCATCCTTGTACAAGTCTGAGTACTGCCCTGATGGTATCAAAAGAACCAACCAAACATTTTCAGCTTTGAAGAAGCAGAAAGCAAAGCACGATGCAGAGATCCTTAAGAGCAGACAATTTGGAAAACACGACTTTGGAGGAGAACTGGCTCCAGGCCACGTCAGGAAAACAAGAGCCTCTGGGAGAGCAGTTTCTTGCCTGGCTTTGTTTCTCCACCTGAGCTGGAATTTTGGCCTCTGTTTTAGTGAGAAATGTCGTGTTCCTGCCTGGTGTGATCGGATCCTCTGGAAAGGGCAGAACATTGCTCAGCTGAGCTACAGGAGCCACATGGCTCTGAAGATCAGTGACCACAAGCCAGTCAGCTCTGTGTTCGATATCGGGGTAAGTGCTGGAGGAAAGAACTCCTCTGACCTCCTCCTCCCCTGTTCCCACAGAAGGTTCAGCTGTTTTCCCTCTCCTCCTGCTTTTTTATGGCTCCACAGGGAAGAAGGGCTTGGAAGGTGGGCTGGATAAGGTACTGAGATGGAATTGTTGTTGATGGTAAGCTGGGGTTGTGTCGAGTGATGCTCCAGCTGAGCAGTGGATTGCAGGAGCAGAATGGTCCCTTTGCCTTTTTTACTCATTTTCCCAGTGATTTGCACAGAAACGTGCAGTGCAGGAATACTGCTTCACTCACATCATGATAGTGGCTTGCCTAACTGATTTTTTTAAGGAAAAAATAAAAGCTGCTCAAGCACTGACTGAGTGACTGTCTCACTAGTTCTGGCAAGTGCCAAAAATCATCCTCTGCATCCCACGAGGTCTCAGGGCTCCCGTGCTTATCCCACGTGCACAGGGGTGTGCTGCTGCCAACACAGATCACTCCCTGTCTTCCCAGCTGTTTTCCAGCTCCCTGGCAGAGGCCCTGGAAATGCCAGCTGCCACAAGGTGTGTCCTTTTCAGGTCAAGGTAGTGGATGAGGAGCTCTACAGAAAAGCCTTTGAAGAAGTCATGCGCTCCCAGGACAAGATGGAAAACGCCAGCATCCCCTCAGTCACCCTCTCCCAGAGGGAGGTAAAGTCTATTTATTTGTGTGCTGTGGCTCACTGGGGAAGCTGAGGAACTCCTGACCCCAGGAGGTTATTCCTGCCATAGAACTCCACTGGATAGATCCTAGAGCCTGAGTTCTGGCAGCCCTGAAACAGAATATTTTGACTTCCAGCTGTTGACTGCCCCGAGAAATACTCATTTCTGTTTAGGTGCAGGTAAATGCCACCCACAGCACCAAGCTGAAATGGAGGGTGTGGTGCTCCCCGGGGTGGGGAGAGAGAGAGAAAAAGGGCAGTTTGTTCCCCTTGCTCTGCTTGGTTCCTTTGAAACCTAAACTGTAAAATCTGAACGATGTGGAGAAGGTCACCGAGCCAACGTCTGCTTTGTGTGGTGGGGATGAAAAAAGAGAAGGAAGTGAGACAGTCTCAAGTTTCCTTTGGGTTATTTGAGGGGAATGTTTGTTTGAAAGGGGCTTTAGCACACAGACATGATCCTCTGTAATCCTGGAAGACGTGGGGTGCAGCAGCAAGAGGGTTAATCTGGGGATCTTGCTGCTTGATGATTAAACCCCAGGACAGGGATTTGGTGCTGGCAAGGTGGCACTGGCTGATGTTCACTGGCATTGGTTCCTAGTTCCATTTTCAGGACGTTAAATACATGCAGCTGCAGGTAGAGAGCTTTCTAATCTGCAATGGAGAGGTGCCCTGCCAGTTTGAATTTATCAACAAGCCAGACGAGGAAGCTTACTGCAAGAAGTGGCTGATTGCTCATCCCAACAAGGGCTTTCTGCAGCCAGGTGAGCTCCTCGTTGTTCCTCTCACATTAATCAGCTCATGCTGTCACCTTCTGGCTTCATTCTGGCTGAATTTTGACAGTGTTATGCCTTGGAATGCAGGCTGATTGATTTTATATCTTTAGTAACCAAGTTGGATTTTATCCTCCCCGGGCAGGTGCTGTGCAGACAGTGACCCTGGAGGTGTTTGTGAATAAATCAACAGCTACACACTTAAACTCTGGAGAGGAAAAACTTGAAGATATCTTGGTCTTGCATCTCGACAGGGGGAAGGATTATTTTCTCTCTGTAACGGGAAACTACTTGCCAAGTTGCTTTGGGTCTCCTATCCATACCCTGTGCCACATGAGGGAACCCATCCAGGACATGTCAGCAGAATCTATTCAGAAACTTGTGAGTTAAGGACAAGAATTCCCTTCCAAACCCCCAGGAATGATTCAAACTAGATGCTAAATCCTGTTTGCTTGCTAAAGAGCCTTCTCCCACTCCCCTGCTCTCTCCTCTGAGGATGCTGGTGCAGCTTGTGCATCTCTTGTTTCTTCTCTCTGGAGTGTTGGTGCACAAGTGCCTCTTGTGCTAATCTTGTGTAAAAACTGGTGAGTGAAGCTGCAGACTGTCTGAGCAAGGAGTCATTCTCAGGTATCAGCTCTGTGAAGCATTTTTTGCCAGAACTTGGATAGCTACTTTTTCTTTCTTTCTTTTTTTTTTTTTTTTTTTTTTTTCCCCTGAGGCTGTTGAAGCTGAAAAGCCCATGGACATTCCCAAGGAGCTGTGGATGATGGTGGATCATCTCTACAGGAATGCTTCCCAGCAGGTTGGGCAGCGTTTGTGCTGGATGGGGGGGTCTGTGTCAGGTTGAGATTTGAGGATGCTCCTGGCAACGAGGATTTCTGTGGATGTTTGGTCAGTGTGGCCACTGTGTGATCCTCAGATTTTCCAGACAGGTGACAGGGACATTGCTCTATTTATCCAAAAAACTTTTTTATTTTCCTGGGGGATGAGCTGAGTGTCTGCTTTGCAGGAGGAGCTGTTCCAGCATCCAGGCCTCAAGTCTGAATTTGACCAAATCCGAGACTGTTTGGACCAAGGGCTCCACGACACCCTCTGTATCCTTGGTGTCCCCTGAGGCTCCCTCAGTGCCAAGATATTCCCAGTGTGCTCCACCCAGGGCTGTAAATCCCCATCTCTCCCCCTGGGCTGACTGACAGCTGCAATTCCTTGTAGTCAGTGTGAAAACCTCTGCCAGGTCCTTGTGATTTTGGTGATTGTTGGTGTCAGACCTCCAGAGCCCAGGTGAAACGTTGGCAGCAGGAATTCCACCAAAGGAGGGATCAGGCTTGTGGTTTTTTTTTTTTCCTTCATCGTTTTGGGATCAGTTGGCAACAATCACTCAGTTGCTGAAGCTCTGCTGCTCTTCCTGGAGAGCCTGCCAGAGCCTGTCATCTGCTGCAAGTTCTACAGCAAGTGTCTGGAGAGTGCCAGCAACCACACGCTGAGCAGACAGGTAAAACTCCTGAGAACTGAGAGGGAAGGGGGACAGACAGCAGCAAAGGGGTTTTGCTCTCAGAAATTGGATTATCTGATCACAGAAAGGGATCTGGACTGCTTCTTGCTTAAGTGTTTGATGCAGATGAAGCTGCTAAGGCATTGCCACATCTTCCAGATAAATATTGTGGGGGGTTTTTTGGGTTTTTTGTTTTTTTTCCACCTCCTCAGATCATCTCTAAGCTGCCAAGGTGCCATAAAAACGTGTTTGAGTACCTGATGGCATTCCTACGAGAACTGTTGAAAAAATCAGGGAAAAACCACTTGGATGTGAACATGCTTGGTGAGGCCACCAGCAGCCCTGCTGCTCAGCAGTTGTCACAAATCCCTTTTCTCCCAGGTGGTGACTTCTGATCTCAGGAGCAAAGAGTCCCCTGAGTGTCACCTTGCCTGGGGCTGGGGGGGTTTCCTCTGACCCCCCCTGTGGCTTTTTTCTTTTCCCTGCAGGGAATATTTTTGGTGAGTTGTTACTAAGACCTCCTCCTGGCCGTCCTGCCCCTGACACAGCTGAGAAGAGGAAAGCTCAGCAGTTCATCTGTCAGTTCCTCAGGAGAGAAGATCACTGACCCTGAATTTCAGATGCAGCTGAGCTGATTTTTAGGTATCAAATCACTGTAAAAATCTATTTTTTTTTAAATTTTTTTATTATTTTTTTATTTTTATTTTATTTTTTATTTTATTTTTATTTTTATTTTTTATTTTATTTTTTATTATTTTTATTTTTATTTTTATTTTATTTTATTATTATTTTTAAATTTTTTATTTTTTATTTTATTTTTTATTATTTTTTTATTTTTATTTTTATTTTATTTTATTATTTTTAAATTTTTTATTTATTTTATTTTTTATTTTTATTTTATTTTATTTTTTATTTTTTTATTTTTTATTTTATTTTTTATTATTTTTATTTTTATTTTATTTTATTATTTTTTATTTTATTTTTTATTTATTTTTTTTATTTTTTTATTTTATTTTTTATTTTTATTTTTATTTTATTTTTTATTTTATTTTTTATTTTATTTTTTATTATTTTTTATCTTTATTTTATTTTTTATTTTATTTTTATTTTTTATTTTTTATTTTATTTTTTTATTTTTATTTTTATTTTATTTTTTTTGTGCACTGGCTTTTTCAAAACCTCCTCACAGGATTTTCTCCTTCCCTGGCAGGTTGACAGCTGTCACTATTGAAGGTGTAAAGTGTATAAAATGTCTAAATGAGCTGTACATAGACAAGCAGGAATAGAAAAAGATGAGATTTACACTCTATTTTCTTTAACTCAGAATTTATTGTTACTTCAATAAAAAGTTCTTGGTGGGTTTTACCACCCTGTCTGCCTATGGTTGATGTTGGGCTCTGGGTTTCTCAGGTTTTTACTGGGTTATACTGGGAGCTTGGGGAGCAGCAGCCATGGAACAGCCCCCGTGGGGCTGGGCTGACAGAGCAGGGTGTATTTTGAAACCCTGTTGTACAGTCCTGGGGGGTGTCAGGGTCTCAGAGTGTCCCAGGAATGAAACTGAAAGGCAGATGCTCTCTGTTAATCCCCCTCCTCTCCCTGATCAAGGAAGGAGAGAGGATAAAGGAGAGAGGTTTTATGGGTTGGGAAGTAAACGACAGAGCTGTCATGGAATAGGGATGATAAATAGGAAAAATTAATAGATTTATACCAATAAAGAGGAAAATGGATCCCACGTTCCTCCCAGTGACTCTCCCATCCCCGGGGAGGCTGGTGGGGAAATCCAGGCTGGAATCCTGGGGTCAGGAACAGCTCCAGGCTGGGATGGATCAGGATCACAGGCAGGGGAATGGCTGGAATCCTCGCAGGATGCTGAAACAAAGCGGGAGAGGGAAGAAGGGGAAGCAGAACCGGGTTTGGACCCTCAGACCGACACCGAGTCTGGGGGGGGNCTCTTCTCCCCCATGGCTCCCCCGCCTCTCACTGCCATATCGGGCGATCAGACCGTGGTGGCTCATCTGCAATAAAAGGACAGAAGGGGGGTCAGGGGGGTCAGGAGGTTCCCGCATCCCGCTCCAACCCACCTTTGCTCTGCCCCGCCCGAACCGGGCCCGTTCCACCGCAGCCACCACCGCCACCGGGCAGTCCCCGGAGCCTCGGGGAAGGGCTGGAGGTGGGGACGGAGGTACCGACCGAGCTCCGCTGTTCCCTCCCGCGGTCCCGGACAAGTGTCCCCGTCCCCCGTCCCTCCCTGGGCGCCGCCTTGTCCCGCCCGGCCCGGATCCACCGTGAGGCTCCAGCGGGGCCTGCGCGGGGCAGCGTTACCCTCTCTTCCCGATCCCCGGGACCGCGGGAGGGAACAGCGGAGCTCGGTCGGTACCTCCGTCCCCACCTCCAGCCCTTCCCCGAGGCTCCGGGGACTGCCCGGTGGCGGTGGTGGGTGCGGTGGAACGGGCCCGGTTCGGGCGGGGCAAAGCAAAGGTGGGTTGGAGCGGGATGCGGGAACCTCCTGACCCCCCTGACCCCCCTTCTGTCCTTTTATTGCAGATGAGCCACCACGGTCTGATCGCCCGATATGGCAGTGAGAGGCGGGGGAGCCATGGGGGAGAAGAGCCCTGAGGGCAACGTTATCTACTATGAGGTGGAGGAAGAGGATTTGACCCCAGAGGAGAACATGCTGGGCTTTCCTGACAAAAACGGGCTGGTTTCCTCATCCTCGGGGACTGTCTATGACAGGACAACTGTCCTGATAGAGCAGGACCACAGTGTGCTGGAGGATGATGAGGATGAAGGGCAGTGTGGGGATCACTTGCCTTTTTTACCAGAGGGTCATGAAGAAGGATTCCATTTAATTGCAGATCATGAAGGAATGGCCCAGGGTTACGTGCAACATATTATTTCTCCAGATCAGATTCATCTAACAATAAATCCTGGCTCAACTCCCATGCCAAGGAATATTGAAGGAGCAACACTCACTTTGCAGTCTGAATGCCCAGAAACCAAGCTGAAAGAGGTAAGTGGCTCCTTAAATGCTGAATTTTACACTTAATTTTGTGACTTTTTCCCCTGGGGGCCTCTGAATGCTTTGAAAATATTTTTTTTTTTTTTGTGAGGCTCTTTGCCAAGGGGCAGGCAGAAGTTTTCTCTTGTCCTTCCAAAAGTTTAGCAGAGGGAATTGCCCTGCTCAGCACCTGCTGTGTGACATCTGGTGACACAGTGCTCTGGGCTGGCAGCCCTGGCTCTTCCCCACTCAGTGGCAGCAGCAGGAAAGCTGCAGGGGTCAGCACAGGTTGGAACTCTGACATTCTGCTGCTTCCTGCAGAGCAGGAGAGAGGGGGACTGAAAATATCTTGATTTATTGGGTGTCTGGGGGGGGATTTTAGTGGTTTTGTAGTTTTCTTTGGGTTGGGTAATTATTTTCCTGGGGTTTGGAGGTAACCAGAGGGGTGTGAGCTCTTGGTCTCTGCTTAAACCCATTCTCCAGGGAAGCAAATCCCAGCTCCAGGTGGAATTCCAGGCTGAAAGTGAAAGTGCCAAGCTTCATCTTGTGGCTTTTTTCTGGCAAGTCAGAGGGAAAGTGTGAGCAGGAAGCAAGGGGAACCTGAAACCACGTTCTGCCCTTCAATCAGCTGGTTTAAAATATCCCATTTAAAGTTCCTTTTCATTCTCTTTCCCTGAGGAATTCTACCAGCAGCAAAGTGGGGAGGGAGGATCTCTGCAGCCTGACTTGGCATTCTTGCTCCTCAGGCCCAAAATCAGTGCAGAGCTGCCCTGAAACACCAAGGCAGTGAGAACTTTGTGCTCCTTTTGGGGGTTAAATAAGGGATGAGCCACAGGAGTGCTGCTGGCTGGGCTGTGACTGAGTTAGAGACACGTGTCCCTGCTGAGACAGGGAGCTGGGGCTGAGTACTCTGAGTAATTTAATGAATTAATGATGATTTAATGAATGAATAATTGAGGAAGTTAATAGGGAACTTCATGGTTGCTCCCTGGGCAGTGGGAGCTCAGCCCTGCAGCTGGGTGGGAAACAAGAGTCTGAGGTTTGCTCAATAAACTTAGAGTCAAATGAGCTCCTTCTGCTCAGTTCATGGTGTCACCCTCTCTATCCTGGCTGCTAAAATATTGGAATTTTGTGCATCAATCCTGAGATTTCTTCTCTTCCTGTGGCCAAGCAGCTTGCAGAGTGCAGCAGCTGAGGAGGTGCTGGTGGCTGCACCTGCAGTTCAACTGGGTTTATTTCTTCCCACCTCTCTTGGAAAAAAAAAAAAAAATAAAAACAAAAAAAGCAGCTTGTGCTGCTTCACAGAATGTTTTCTGGTGCTTTGTGTGTGGGGCTGGGGTTGCTGCTGGCTGCAGGGTTCTTCTTGAATATAATTTGAAATAATTTGTGAAGCAAAGAGCAGGTGGAGGGGTCAGACCCTGCAGCTGGAAGTCTTCATCAGCCTCTGAGCTGTGCATCTGGCAGCCAGGAACCAAACCCTTCCTCTGGAATTAATAAGTGAATCTTTATTTTATTTTATTTTATTTTATTTTATTTTATTTTATTTTATTTTATTTTATTTTATTTTATTTTATTTTTATTTCAATTTAAACACCCAGAAAGCTGAAGTCCTGCCTGGCTCCCATCCCTTGTGTGCTGGGGGAGGTGCTGTGAGGAGTGGCTTGTGCTGCAGAGTGTAAAATCTTCACTTCAGCTTCCTTAAAACTCTTTATCTGGGAACATCCACCCGGGATACGTGGACTCTGCTGGATCTGCTGATCCCTGGGGAGGCCACACACCCCTTCTTATCAGGGCAATCTGCTCTCTGACCTTGTGCCTGTGGTTTATCAGTCTGAGCTCCTGTGCTCTGGCTGATTCAACCAAGCAAACCTCTGGGTTGTGCTCTGGCTGTGCTGTTGTAGTGTTTGGATATTTATTGAGAACTTCTGCCTGGTTTGATCTGTAAATCCAGTGACCATTCCATTCCTGGGCTGTTCCAGCAGGATTAAAACCTCTTCAGTTCCCAATTAGACACAAGAACAATGGGGTTTGGGGCTTCACTCCTCATGACAAAACCTCCCTAAATTCCCATTATTCTGAAGGCATCAAACACTTCCAGCAAAGTGTTCTCTGTTCCCCTGAGCAGAGGTCAGAAATCCCTTGGTTGTTCCCAGCTCTCAGCTCCCAGGGGGGTGGCACAGAGCTGTGAGGAGCAAAATCTCCTTGGGTGCAGCTGGAATCAAAAGACCAGTTGTTCAGTCAGGAGATAAAGAGAAACCTGTGAGTGTTACACACTGGTTCATCTGGTTCTGGTGGCAGCCCCCAGGTCAGGAGGAGTTTTTGGAAGGCAGAATGCAGAGTTGCTTAAGAGAGAACCCAGGAGCTGAGGGGTGGCTGCTCCGTGCCCTGGGGAGGAGGGAAGGAGCTGGCTGAGCTGCTCTGTCACCTTCCTGAGGTTACCTGTGAGTTCCTGCTGCTCTGTTGCCTTTCCAAATCAATGGAAACACTTCTGGAATACTCCCTGCTTGCCATCCAGCCCTCTCTGGGCTCTCTGGCCACTTGCAGTCAGGGAGCACTCAGCCTGATGGTGAATATTGAAGCTCAGTTTATCAGGTGGCTCATTCCTTCTCCTTCATGGGAGAGAGCAGGATTGAAATGTTCTGATTTGCACTCTGGGAGCTTCTTTATGGTCCCTCTCTGCCTGTTCCAGAAACTGGGAAGGCACCAGCTCTGCCCCTGGTGCCCCTGGCAGAACCCTTCAGCTCTCTGTTAATCAAACAATTTCTTTCCTCATTGATTTTCTCCTCAGGGTCCATATCTCTTCCATTCCCTTTGATCTTTAACTGCAGTTTTACCCTCCTGGAATTCCAGAACTGCAATATGCAGCATTTTTTTTTTTTTTGTCTCTTAGGTCAAGAGGTACCAGTGCACCTTTGAGGGCTGCCCACGCACCTACAGCACCGCCGGGAACCTCCGCACCCACCAGAAGACCCATCGTGGGGAATACACTTTTGTCTGCAACCAAGAAGGCTGTGGCAAGGCCTTCCTCACCTCCTACAGCCTCAAAATCCACGTTCGAGTCCACACGAAGGAAAAACCTTTTGAATGTGACGTGCAGGGCTGTGAGAAGGCATTCAATACACTGTACAGGTGGGCACTGCTCTGGCTCTTCCCCTCCTGCCTGGGGCTGTTTCTCCCCTGCTGGTTGCATCTCCTGTGGGTTTGTGGCTGGATACAACTTCCTCCAGGTACAGAAATGAATGGAAAACCCCCCCCTAAAATGTGGAAATGAGTAGGATGACAGCTGTGGTGACATACTCAGCTTACTTGTATTACCAGAGCATTAAAAATGGTTCACAAAGCACAAGGTGTTGTCAGATCTTGCTTGGGGACTTTGGAAATGGTATCAGGCCCTTTCTTAAGTTCCTTTCTAACTTTCAATCATGTTCAGCCTTGATCCTGCCCTGCACATCTGAGCCAATGGCTTGCCTCACTCAAGCTTTGAGTTGTAAGAGGGATTTTTTTTTTAATTTCTTTTTTTTAATTTATTTTTTTTAATTTATTTTTTTTAATTTATTTTTTTTAATTTATTTTTTTTAATTTATTTTTAATTTATTTAATTTATTTAATTTATTTTTAATTTATTTTTAATTTATTTTTAATTTATTTTTAATTTATTTTTATTTTATTTTTTAATTTATTTTTTAATATATTTTTTTTTGGCATGCTTTTCAGGTTGAAAGCCCATCAGAGGCTTCACACGGGGAAAACATTTAACTGTGAATCAGAAGGCTGCAGTAAATACTTCACAACACACAGTGACCTGAGGAAGCACATCCGAACACACACAGGAGAAAAGCCATTTAGGTAAGGGGCTGGCCTTTGAATTCTGGGCTTTAAAGTGGGCTACCTGGGCCAAAAAGGAGCTGTCACTGTCCTGAGTGGAAAGCTGTTCTCATGAGAAACGAGTGAAGGGGGACAGCATTCCAGGGTGTGTGTTCCTCAGCTGCCTGTAAAAAAAAAATGGGTGAAATGACAAGAGCAGTCAAGCTGTTTTTTTAAAACATCAGTGTGTGTCATGCTGAGCATGTTTTTAAAGTGATGCTGCTTCTCTGCTGTGGTGCAACATCTGTTCCATGAAGGAGCCTCCCCAGATGCTGACTTCATCCTTGACTTTTTAAAGTCCTGTTCAGAGCCTTGCTGGATGCAGAGCAGCTCTTGGGAGATTCACCCTTTCTAGCAGAGTTTAGAGCCAGGCCTGATTTCCAGGGTCTTGTTCCTGTTGCAGGTCATGCAGCAGAGCATCCTGATGCTAACTCTTCTGTGGTATCTCATGCAGGTGTGAGCATGATGGCTGTGGAAAGGCTTTTGCTGCAAGCCACCACCTTAAAACACATGTCAGGACACATACTGGTAAGTCACAAGGGTTAGTTTTTAGTTTTAATTGAGTTTACTCACTTTGTACTCACTCTCAGGATCCTGATATGCATAAACTCTGTGAGTGATGCCAGCTGGAGGGAAGGGATGTTATCCAGAGGGACCTTGTCAGACTTGGAGCAGTTTGGCCACATGAACTCCCTGGAGTTCAGTCAGGCCTGGTGCAAACTCCTGTTCCTGATATCAGGAATAGCAGAATATTAGGCAGGCCCTGATATTCTGGTTTTGCACTTCCATTGGTGGTTGTCAGGGCTTGAATTTCAGGGGAGTTTCACAAAGGTAACAGTAATGATACATAAAAATTAAATGTTCTGGATTTGGGTCAGTTCAGGAGGTAAAGTGGAAGTCCCAAGAACTCTGAGTGTCTGAAGTGGCACCAGACAATGTTGTCTGTATAAAATATTGTAACTGCTTTGTGCTTTAGAAATATGTGTCTCCCACAGTGTTTGTAAGTTTGTTCTGTGTGTTTTGTGCTGCCTGCAGGGGAGAAACCCTTCTTCTGTCCCAGCAATGGCTGTGAGAAGACTTTTAGTACACAGTACAGTCTCAAGAGTCACATGAAAGGCCATGAGAAAGGACATTCCTACAATGCACTTCCCAATAACAATGTATCTGAGGTCAGTAGCACTTCTTCCTGACCTTGCAGTGGTAGGTGGGGGTAAAACTGTGCTTTGGGAGGGAAACTCTTTGGGCTGTGGTTTGTTCTGTTGTTGTCAGACTCAGGGCTGTGGTTTTCTGAGGAAATGGGAACTGGTTTTGTAAATACTGTGTGGTAAGTGTTTGAAGTAAAAGAAATACTGTTAGGATTTACATTTGGTGACTTATTCCTCTGCTAATTGAAACTTCTAGGTGTTTTTACTTTTTGGAAGTCATGTGAAAGAGATGTTAAGAGTTCTTGATAGTTCCTAAATCTCCTCCTCTTAGTCCTGTTGCTCTTTTGATTTTAGGGCTGAGCCTTGGATCACATAGAGGGGAAAAAAGTCAGTGTAGACAGAGTTGTACAGACTTTAAACGTAACTTAAAGCATTTCTGACACTATTTTTTAAATCTGTAACTCAATTTCTCCTTCTTCTTCACAGGATACAAGCCACTCTCTTTGTCTGAGTGACTTAAGCCTCATCTCAACGGATTCAGAACTGCGGGAGAACTCTAACCCAGTGAGTTTCTGTCCCAGAACTGCCTCACCACGAGCTGAGCTCTCTTTTTTTTTTCTGGCAGTGTGTTTTTCCTCTCAGCTGGAACACAGCAGATCAGCCAGGCATGGCTGCTTGTGTCTGTGTGGCTGGGTCAGGCCTCCAGCATGCTCTGCTTTAGGCTTTCTGCTGGAGGAGATTCACTCTTCCACTGGATCAGGGTCTTGGAACAGAATGGGTTCAGGTGTACTGAATGCTGCTCTTGTGTGTCTGGTGGCAGCATGCAGGAGGCTCTCTCTTGACAAAAAACACCCTTTTACACACCCTAATGAGCCTGTACAGGTGACTTAGTGTTGCTGTTCCTAGAGCAGTGTGGGTGACAGCAATATGCCCAGGACATGACCTGAGTGAAGCTGTTCTGTTTCTCTTCCAAAAAAGGCTTTTTGAACAAATTCATACATGGTTCTGTTTCTAACAGGGAATAAGGGTTAACCAAAGTGTAGATACAGAAGAATATATTTTACTTTGGAGCAATTTTGTAAGGATTTACTTATTGTGTTGCTCAAATTAACTGTGAGCAATAAAAACAACGCGATGTTGTACACGGGGTAAGGGAGATACATTCCCTTTCCTGAAGGTGGCTGGTTAACTGGAGAGGTATTTCTGACATCCACATGCTGCTTGTGCCCATTTTATGGAGACCTGAGCTGTAACATTTCCTCCTCTCTTCCTCCCAATTGCCAGACACATGGACAGGACCTCAGCACAATCTCACCAGCAAGCATCTTCGAGTCGATGTTTCAGAGCCCGGATCACGCCGCCAACCAGGACGACTCTCAGCAGACAGGTACAGATTATACCTGCAAGAGTTAATCAAAAGAGTTCTTTATTTGGGTCTTATGAGAACAGAGGCATTTATGGTTTATTTGTATTTATTTATTTATTTTTTGCTTTGGTTCTTTTGGCAGCTGCGTTGATCGAAGGTTTTAACGGCGATGGAGACGCGGTCGCTGGGGTCCCACCTCCTGCAGGAGATTCCTCCTCCTTGTCTCTTCCCCTTGTTCTGCAGCTTGGCCTCTCTGAGCCTTCTCATTCAGCACTACAAGCCTCAGCAGCACCAGCTGCTCCCTCATCCATAGGAACCAGCTCACAGCCAGCTGCATTTGGGAACCCTGCAACTGTTTTACAATCCCCAGAAGTGCCTGTTCCTCACAGCACACAGTTTGCAGCCAGTCACCAAGACTTCCTGCAGCACACTCAGACCCCACCACAGCCCATGGTCCAGGGACTCTCAGTGGTTGCTGGGGCACCTGCTCCCACAGCACCCAATGCCCCTGAGCCCCTGCCAGCTGTTGTCCAGACTGTACCTGTTGGTGCAAACTCTGTCCTGACCAGTAATCCAACCATTACAATTACTCCTTCTCAGAGCACCACTATTCTGCAGCCCAGCATTGTCATGGGAGAGCAGAACTTGCAATGGATCTTAAATGGTGCCACTGGTTCTCCACAAAGCCAAGAACAAATGGTTAGTATATCCCAGTGTGGCTTTCAAAGAGCTGGAAGCATTTCTCTTCCCCCTCTTGCCCTTCTGAAAAGGAAGGGGAGCAAACCTGTAGCTGGAGGCTATAAACCAGAAGGCAGTATTGTAGAATGCAGATCATGCTGATACATATCAACATGTCACCCCTTCAGCCACTGAAATAGAGAAACAAATGAAAAGCAAAAGTCCAGAGAAAAAAATTGCTTTCCTTTCCCCAGTGACAGACTTCAGCTGTCAAAAAGCACAAGATGTGTTAACAAGCATGTAGTGCAGCAGGTGGTTGCTCCCCATCCTTAGGATTACTGAAATAATACTCTTTGAGTTTTGGGATGCCCAGAACCAAGTTAAATGTTACAGTTTTTTGTTAATTTTCCTGTGTGCTCTCTTTGGAGGGTGTGTCTAGCTCTTTCTTCTGATGACAGCTGTTAGAATTTGAACAACAGAAATTTGATTGGAATCAATTCTCACACTTTTTTTTTTTCTGTTTTCTTTTAAGCCACAAGTTCCAAAAGTAGTAGAAAAGGTTTTTTTTACTACTGCATTACCAGTAGCTGGCAACACAGGTAAGCATCCTGAATTTTTTTTTTCCTCCTTTCTGTTTGTTTGCAGCACTTTTGGCTTGAGCAGGATTTGTGGTGATTTTATTGCTTGGAAAAATGTTGAAGAAAAAATCTTTGAGATGTTTTTACCTTTCTGAGTGCAGTTTTAAGTGGAGTCTGCTGTAGGCTCATAGTCTTAGGACAAAGCTTGTGTTTTGGTCTTTTAAATGACAACATGAAACAAGCAGGAAGGTGTCTGAGGGGGTTTCACTGCCCTGACACCACGTCACACGTGATCTCTGCTGCAGGCTGCATACAATCTGATTTACCACAGGTGATTTCTCTCTCCCTGCTGTGAAATTATGTAGTCCTGTTGTGTTTTGTCTTTGTTTCACCTTCAGGAAGCCCTGTTCAGCAGATTGGTCTCAGTGTTCCTGTCATTATTATCAAGCAGGAGGAGGCCTGCCAGTGTCAGTGTGCCTGCCGAGACTCTGCCAAGGACAAAGCCACCATAAAGAAGGAATGTTCCTCACCTGACTCAAAAGCTTTGGAGCAGCCAGCTCCCCAGCTGCAGCCTCAGAGCTTTCCTTCCTCTTCCTCTTCTCCTTCATGTGGGCAGAGCAGTCAGATAGTTACCCCTTCAGACTCGCAGACTGAAACATTAAGTGCCATGGATGTATCAGACTTCCTGTCCCTCCAGAGCCCTGAGACCCCATCTAATCTAATCCCAATCGAAGCACTACTGCAGGGGGAGGAAGAGATTGGTTTGAATAGCAGCTTCTCTAAGTGAAGATGTTCCAGATTTTCCTTTGCACCTGGAGGGTAAAACCCTTCTCCTTAGAAGCAGAAACTGAAGGATCGATTCTTTTTCCTTCCTCTTTGGAAGTTTTGTGGCTTATTTCTGCTTCACAGATGTCATCTTAGTCACATCCCAGGTACATCCATCTTTGAGAATCTATCTAAAAAAAAAAAAAAAGAAAAGGTTTAAAAAAAAAAAAACTAAAAAAAGAAAAAGCTAAGTTATATATGAACTGTTTTGGCTGCACTGTCTGTCACTTTTGCTTGTCATATGTGAACACAGAAGTTAAGGTTACTCGTGTGCAAAAAGATTTTTAAAAAGAAAAAGGGGGGGTTGGTTTGTCTCCAATTGCACATCACTTATGTTTGGGTTTAAGGTACTGGCAGTGAGTGGGTCTTTGTTACAGCTCCTTGGGTCTGTAGTTTTACTCTGTCTCTTTTGTCTGATACTAACCATGCACTATGAGGGGAGCCCAGGAAAGGAATTTGCTGGAGTAGAAAATGGCATTATTGGAGAATCTGATTTATCTGCAATTTGATTGGGATGTGATTGTCACATTACTGAGTGGGGGAGCTGCTGCCTGGGTTTGCTTTGTACTAACACTGTTACTAAAGCCAACAGAAACTTTGGGGGAGTTACTTCAGTAAAGCACAAGAACCTTGTGCTCCTGATAGATTTATTAATTTAATTCCATTAGGATTTAGGTGTGTGGTGGCAGACACAAGCTGGAAACACCATCAGAGCCCTGGCTTGCTCAGGCTCCAGTGTCTGTTTTCTTTGCCTCTCTTTGAAGGGTGCAGTGAGTCCCAGGTGTAGTCAGGTGGGTGCCTGTTTCTCTTTTGATTTATTTGGCTCTCTGCAGTCGTCCTCTGAACCCCCACAACTGTTCAATCAGGAGTATGGTGCCTTTGCTGGTTACTCTCATCTTTTGTCAGGAACAACTCCGGGAAAATTTTTGGAATGATTCAACATAAATTCAGTTTGAATTTAGTGAGTCTATCCTGCAGCTGTCCATAGATGCTTCCTTTTTTTTTATTTTTAATTTTTTTTTTCCTTTAAGCTGAATAATTTCTGCCTGAATCTGCCTCCAACCTACTGCAATGCCAGCTTTTTGTGCACGGGGCTATTTCTTGACTCAAAGATGTTACACAACATAGTAGTTTTTCATATCAAACTGAAAGTCTATATTCTAACCTACTCAGGGTAAATAAAACACAAACTCCCCTTCCACCAAAAAGCCTGTAATGTTGCAATAAATGCAGTCTCATTCTAAATGGTTTATTTATGCTGCATTATTTTAAAAGATGTAATTTTATAGTGTTTTATCCATCTTTCTGGCTTTGGCTGTCAGTCTCGTGTTAAAGAAAATAATATTAAATAGTCTTTATTCAGTTTACAGTGCTGTGCTTAGTGAGATACAAAGATAATGACTGTAAGCCAATTAATGAGGAGTGTCTCTGCACACTAAGTTAAGGAATGCAAACTCCTAGAGATCTTTTCACTCTCTGTGTTTGATCAGAGCTGCTTTCTGTACCTGCTGGGGGAGAAGGGTGAGTGCAGCCAGCCCTCCCCAGGCTGCCTGGCAGATTTTTAACCCTCTGACCTGTGACATGTTGTGTGTAGCCTTGCCAACACCTCTGCCATATCCTCACCCTTGAGGCTGTGGCTCGAGTGATCTTGCTCTTCCCTTGGGATTCTCCCAGCACAGATGGGAATGGGCTGAAGGGAATGGGGCTCTGCAGCTCTCTGGCAGCTTCCTTCCAGGTGTTTTGTGCAGCAGGAGGAATCTGTGTCCCTGTTAGAGCAAACAGGAGGGAGGGAGAGGCTGTGCAAGGAGGGCTTTGTGCCTGGGAACTCTCCTGTCACTCTGAGGGCTCTGCTGGCTGGGTTTGCTCCTGGGCTGTGTCCTGGTGTCCTGGCAGTGAGGTTTGCACCCGGGAAAAGAGAGGTTAATGGAGTGGTTTGTGTGTTGGTCTTGTCAGGGATGTGCTTGGCCCCCTTTGGGTTTTCCCAAAGTTTCATTTTCTGTTGCAAACTGCGAGGGGGGGACGTGTGAGAGCTGCAAGTCAGGAGGAGGTTCCCCTGGACTTGGGGACTTTTCTCTGATGGGGCCTCCAGTGTGACAGCTTGGGGGGTTTTGCCGCCTCTTCTGAGCCTTTCCATCCTGCAGGGAAGTGTTTTTTTCACCCTCCTCATGACTTACCCCCTCCCTAAACCACAGTTCTGCTCGGCCCAGCTCTTCAGAACCACCTTAGGGACAGGAAGGAGAACAATCCAGCCCAGGGCTGGTGACAGGCAGGGTGCTGGGTGTCCTCCCTCAGCCTCACTGCTGTGTGTTGTTGGTGTGATCCTAGGAAAATCAACATTTCCCATCTTTGGGGTGACTTTGAGGGGCACTGGGTTTGCTGTTTGGCCTCTTGTGAGGTGCATCAGGCAGGCTGCAATTTAGGTGAAATTAATTGGGGCTGGTAATGAGGTGAGAGGTTCTGGGGGGTCTCACCCCAGGGCTCTGTGTGCTCTTGGGGTTTCCTTGTGGGTCTGCTGTGGATCTGGTGTGTTTCCCAGGGGATATTGGCATTGTCACCAAGTCTTGTGCTGCTGGGGGGGGGTGGTCAGCTCTTGGACATTTGGACATGAGGAGATCTGGGAGCAGCTGGACCCCAGATCCCTCAGTGCCAGAGCATTTTCTTCTCCTCTTGTTGCCCCCAGCATTTGGCATTTGTACTGAAGGGAGGAATTTCTACCCTTGTAGCTCTGGTGAGATGTTTGGTTCCCAGGAAAGGGAATGTTCTGTGGGTGGCTGGAGCCTCTGGGGATGGTTTACCCTCTCACTGCACAATCTGCCTGTCCCAGAGCAAGCAGGGAGCAAAACTGGGTCACTCTGGGGAAGGTGTTGCTGTTTTGTGGCTTGGGGGGGATTGACTTGGTTTGCTTCCAGTTTCTTGATGGGTGCAGGAGCTGAAAAGGTGTGGGATGGGGCTGAGCACCAACACTGGGTGGCTCTGGGCACCCAGCAGTGGCTGGAGTCAGGGGTCTGGGTGTTGAGCTGGAGCTGCAGAAGTTGCTTTTCATTCTTGGAGAGATGGCAGAGGGGTGGGAGGTCAGGAGGGCTGGAATGCTGGTACTGAACTCCTCAGAACAAAGCAGGAGCTGGCACTGCTGTGTCCAGACAGGATGAGTTTGCAGAACCTCAGACTGGTATCTGAAATGCACTTTAGGTTATTTTCTCTTTTAACCCAATTGCTGCAATTTCTTTTGTATATACTTTTCGCTGAGTTTTTTGTTTGTGGTTTTTTTCTTTTTTTTTTTTTTTTTTTCTCTGAGTAAAAGTGAACAGGGGTGTGCAAAGGTGAGCACTTGGCTTGGTGCAATACTTGTAGCTAGAGGTGGTGGTTGTCCCACGTGGTAGGTTTGTCTGTCTGCCTGTCTGTGTGTCTGCCTGTCTGTGTGTCTGCCTGTCTGTGTGTCTGCCTGTCTGTGTGTCTGCCTGTCTCTCTGTCTGCCTGTCTCTCTGTCTGCCTGTCTTTCTGTCTGCCTGTCTCTCTGCCTGTCTCTCTGCCTGTCTCTCTGCCTGTCTCTCTGCCTGTCTGTCTGCCTGACAGGGGGTGTAGGGGCTCAGTGCTGTGCTGTCCCTCCTGGCTGTGCCCAGGGGGAGTTGTGCAGCGTTAGCAAACGTCCAATCTATGCAAATCTTCCACTGCGAGCACTGTGCTTTCCAGGCCTTTTCTCTCTCTGGTTTTTTTGTTGTTTTCTTCTTTTTTTTTGTCGTTGGGGTTCCCTGGTCTCTGCCCTTTTTCTCCTGCCACAGGAGCAGAAGTGATGAAGCTGTTTTGGGGCAGGATTGTTGCACCTTCACCCTCAGTCTCTGTGATTTTTAATTTTTATTTTATTTTATTTTATTTTTAATGTCCTTACCTGCCTTACTCATGGAGGGTCCCCTCCTCCAGCCCCCCCTTTCCCCCTGGATGGTGTTTTTGTGTTTCCAGCAGCATCCTGCAGCTGTTCAGAGCTGTAAAAATCAGGTGGGGAGGAGGTCAGGAGTGTCTGGGGGGTTGTGGGGCTGCAGGGGGAGAGGGCTGAAGGTTCATCTGCCCTGGGTTGGGGGTGATCAAGCTGCTCCTGGTTTTGGGGGGGGATCCCAGCTGGAGGAGGGATCCTCAGGAAGACCTCTGGGTGAGCAGAGCTGTTAAGAACTTGGCAGTTTGGGCTGTAAGGAGACAAAAAAAATAATAATTAAAAAAAAAAAGCATGTTTTAATGAACCCTGCACATTTCTGATCGCCTGGTTTGTAATTGCTACACTCTTTGTAAGAGATTTTGGAAACAATGTGGAGTTTTTTACAAGTGTTCCCTGTAGCTGAAGGACAGGGCTGAGGTTTTCACTCTTGGTGTTTCCCCTGGAGAAACCCCCCGAGTCCCCCAGCTCCTGTCTCTGCACTGAGAAATGCAAATTAAACTGGATATTCCTCTGTGTGTGTCTGTTCCTGGGGCTGCTTTAACCATCCCACACCCGTGGGGTGCCAGCTGCCCCCAATTTCCTTTGTTCTGTCCCATTTTCTCTACTTTTTTCTGAAGGAGAAATTTTTATTTATTTTTTTTTCCCCTCTGAGCTTTTCTCCAGCCAACTGAAGGGTTCTGGGTTTTGCAGTAGTTCCAGTCGCTGATAAAATAAACCTCGTGTTTTTTTTGTGTCTTTCCACTTTTCCTCACAAACCGGACCCGGTTCTGGTCCGGAGGAGGAGCCAGAACGGGGCGGGACCGGTCGAACCGGCACTGCCGAACCGGGGAGCATCTGTGGGTTGTTGGTTTAGGGGAGTTGGGCAGTGGTCTTGATGGAAAAAAAAAAAAAGAAAAAAAGGAAGAAACGCCATTTTTTGTGTTTTTTGGTTTGTTTTTTTTTTTTTTTTTTGTGAAGATGTTGGGTACAGGTACAGTACTTCCAAAGGAAGAGCATCTCCAAAACCCAAAAAAAAAGAAAAAAAAAAAAGAAAAAAAAAAAAAAAGAGTAAATATGAATTTGTATTTTTTGAAGAATGTAAAATGTGAAATAATGGTGTTTGCTTAATTGCTCATTTTGTATGAAGTTCATATTGTACTTTGAAAAATATCTGCAAAGAAGTGGAAATTAACTTTTTTTTTTTTTTTTCTTTTTTTGGAATTGAAAGCAATATTAATACTAATGGAATCCTAATTAAATGCTTATTTAAACCTGGTGTGGTAAATGGTTTTTCCTCAGGACAGATCAGGAGGGGAAAACACCTCCAGCTCCCTCCCTGCCTTCCCCCACCACAAAAATCTTCACCCGGGGAACTTCTTGTCCTCCCATTCCTGGGGAGAAGTGAGAACTTTTTACAAATTATTTTTCCTTTTTGACAACAGAAAACTCAGCCCCGGCCCCTGATGGGATCAGCAAGAAGCAGCTGAGACCTGGGCTGAGCCAATATTTTTTTATTTTAAAGTGCAAATAAAGGTGCGACAAGGGGATGCAAAGTCCAAGGCTGTGTTCACGGCCCGGTTCTGGCCCGGTTCTGGCCCGGTCCCAGCCGCTCAGGCCTCTCCGCAGCCCCGCACTCAGCCACCGCCTCCGGTCCCGCCCGGTTCGGGCCGGGACTCCGCTCCTTAGGGCCCCGCTCCCCCTTCGCCGCTGCTGGGAGCGGAGGACCCGCTCCCCGGCCGCCCCTC
>JAAWXA010000045.1:1789059-1914513 GCA_038090715.1 Florisuga fusca
CTGACGTTTTTTTTTTTTAAATTTCACAGCAAATGATTCCCTGGGGAGCTGCTGGTTCTGTTCATCCCCTCCCTGCTGCTGAGGGCAGGGGGGGGTTGTCCAGGTTTTCAGGAGCTTGTGGCTCCTCTGTGGATCCCCCAAGGAAATTCCCTGATCCCCAGGGGTCTCCAGGACAGGACAAACACCGGATCAGGGTCTGGGATGGGAGGAAACCCACTTGCCAGGACCTGGAGAGCTCTCAGGACCCTTCAGGGAAGGGCAGTGGTGACAAAGTGTGTTCAGAGGGCACAGCCTGGTCCTGCTGCTCCTTGGGGACAGACCCCAGCGTGTCCCCTGCTTCCCAGGGGTGAGGGGGAGGTTTTGGGGCTGAGCTGCTGAGCTGCCTCCTGGTGCAAACCCCAAATTCAGTGAAATGGGTCAGGAGAAGGAGCCACTCCTCCCTGACAGGATGTCATTGGAACCTGAAATTATCCCCCCCCTGGAAATTCAGCCAGAGGGAGTCAGTCAGTCACCCTGTTCCCATATTCATTCTGCAGCCCAGGGCTCCAGGGTGACTTTGATGAGCTGGGACAAGCATGGGCCTGGGCTGGGAACCCCGGGCTGGGCAGCTTGGGCTCTGCTGGGTTGTGTGTGTGTAGCTGACCAGGCAAAGGTCATTCCCAGGTTTTCCCTGGGGTCTGTGCTCAGACCCTTTAAACACCCTTCAGACTCTGGTGTGGAGGGAGAACTTCCTTGTCTGGAAGGGGAAAAAAAAAAATTAAAAAATGGTGACTCTGGAGGGAAAAGAAATGGTGATTCTGGAGAAAAAATAAATGGTGACTCTGAAGAGAAAATAAATGGTGATTCTGGAGGGATTTGGGGTTTAAATCCTGGAGGAACATCTTTTAAACAATTGGTTTAATCATTCTAAGCTTCTTTGGCTGAAATCTTGTGCTGGGTGGGGACACAGGAGGTGGTGGTGGTGTCCCTGCTCCTGTCCCCCTGTCCCCTGCCCGGTGAGGGTGATGCTGGGTGGTTAATGCCTCTCAGGAATAATTCCAATGAGATCAGCCCAGCTCTCTGTAACCTGGATCCCTGTTGGGCTGTCAGAGTCAATTCCAATTGGATTTGCAGGAGGGGGGTGCTGGGCACCTTTTGTGCTTAGCACAAAACTGGGAGGAAGATAACATGGATGGGAAAAATAATACAAGTTCATCTTCTTCTTACCTGAAGGAAGAGAAAGGAGATGCCAGAAAACTTTGCCAAATTTGCATTTTAATGGGAAATGTTACGAGTGGCTGCTCTGAGAGGCACAAATTGCTTTCTGGATGGGACCCTGGCTTTGGTGTAAAGTGCAGGGACTCAAATCCAGCAGTTTTTGATGAGATGAAAGGAATAGCTCCAAACCCAGCTGCTTCCATGCCTTGTTCCCACTCCAGCCCAGCTCTGGGGGTCTCTCTGCTCCTCCTGGGACAGCTCTGGGGTGTCAGCCTCCTGTCCCAGACCTTCACCCAGGGACAACAGCTGAGCCCAGGAGCTGCTGCTGGTAATTCCTCAGGACCTGAAAGCTCTTGGAAGATGAAAACACATTGCAGAGCTGTGTGGCCTTATCTCTGGCACTGCCTGTCACCTGTTCCTGGCACAGCAAAGCCTCATTCCTGCTGGGACTGAATGGGAAGCTGCAGGGCTGGCACTGGGAAGGTGTCCTGTGTCCCCTGCAGCTCTGCTGGGCTCAGGCAGCTCGTGTGCTGCTGTCTTGCCCTGGCAATGAAAGATTCTGTGAGTGTTCTTAATATCTCAGGGCCCTGGGAGTCTCCCAGTGCTGCTGGGATGTCCCTGGGATGTCCCCCCTCCTGTCTTTGTGTGCTCTCCCTGGTAGCCAGGATCCTGCTGGCTGTGGCCATCACCTTCCCTGCCCCCTGCCATGGGGGGGATGCTCTGGTGGAGCAGACCTGGCCCTGCCTGGGGCCCTCCTGGGGCACCCTGGGCTTTGTCCCCTCTCCAGTGGGTGTTTCTGCAGCTGCCAGAGCTGTTGTACCCAGGAAATCCCAATTCTGAGCAGCAGAATGGCCTTGGCAATGCTTAGAGGATGCTGGGAGGGTGCAGGTTGTCTCTGATACACCAAACTCTTCATACCCACAGCCCACTGTGCAGTTTTCTGCTTATTAGGAATTAGGGACTCGTGGAACAGGGACAGAAAAGGCTCCGACTGCTGGGGTTTCCCTCCTGCATTTCTGCTTCAGGCTGCACCACCAGGTGCCCCCCTCTTAAATTTCACAACACACGTGTTAAATCTCCACTTCTTCTCTCCACTGACAAAGCTTTTAAGTCCTTTATCTCCACCAAAGACCCTCTGCTGCTCCAACACCATGGAAACTGCTTTTCGGCAGCTAAAAACTCGGGTTTATCATTTTAATTCAGCAACAAACGCCACAAAATCAACAATTTATTGTGGAGTTTGCAAGGTATTTATTTCTCTCAGTACCTAGCAGGGCTGCTGTTTGTTTCTGATTCTGATGCTGCATTTGTGGAGGTGCCAGAGAACCGAGAGGACCCAGCCAGAGGGATTGTCCCATCCCAACCAGCATCTCACTGCTGACCTGAGGTGCTCTGCTGCCATACTTCCAGAAATAATTTAGTAATGCCTAAAATGAAGCTCTGCTAACATCTAAATTAAATAGATCCAAGGCTGGAATCACCCACTAAACACATCTGCAGTGTCAGGTGAGGCAGTGCTGGGGCAGGAGGTGCTCCCAGGGGAGCTCAGTTGTGCTTCTCCACTTGGAAAGTGGAAAACAAGGATGAGGCTCCCTGTAAACCACGTTCCTGCCCAGCCTCACCCGCTCTGCTCTGGTTTGGGAGGGGTTTTGTGGCAAATAATTGAGCTTTTGGTTTGTGTTGGCTTTGTGGAGGGTGTTTGGCATCCCAGTGGGATTAACAAAACCAAAACCTCTGCTTGCCCACTGTGTCTGAGTGAAAATATTAGAGATGCTGGTGTGATAGAATGTGCACCAGTCTCTCTAATAAGCAATTATATTTCATAATGTGAATTAATTAAAATCTTACACTTAAACCAAGTAGCTAATTACAGACCTTTTAGCTTAATAAAGATAGAGTGGGTGAAAGGGATAATATATATGGTAATTATTGAGTTAAGCAGAATGTAATGGGCATCCAGGGCTCGTCTAGGAGATTCTCAGTCAATACTTAATTACTTTAGTGCTCTCTGAAGGCATCTGGCTGTTCTGCTCCCCCCCTGAGGCCTCCTCACTGCTCTGGGTGGTGGGGACACCAGGAGAGGGGGACGTGTCCCACGGGGCTGATGTGCCCTGGTGGGTCAAATCCAGCTCTAGGACCTGCCCCAGGAAGCTGAGGAGGTTTCAGGTTGTGGGTTTGTGGCAGGGCTGGCAGCACGGTGGGAGCCTGGTGAGACCCTTTGTGCACCTCCAGCCCTGAGGGGAACACGGGGGACGGGGATGTGGCAGGGCTGGGGGTCAGGCTTTGTGGGTGGGCATTACAAGGGGAAACCAAACCAGGAGCATCACCCTCTGGGCCTGTTCCTGGTGCAGCTGCAGGCAGGAGGGTGCTGGGGGACAGTGGCAGAAGAGCCACTGTGATGCTGGGGGTGGCAGAGGACAGGGATGTCCCCAGGGCTGCAGCAGGAGGTGCCACCAGTTCAGAGGCAAAATGCTGATTGGTGTCTGAGCAAGCCACTAATTGTAGGTAAGCCCCTTCCAGGGTACTTGGTTTGTTTGGAGAAGGATGAAAGCCCCTTGCAGGTGATTAAGCAGCTCTCTTCTTTTTCTCTCAAGTGCTGTGCTGCTTGGCAGCTGCTCTGTGCCTGGATAATGATGTCAAAGCCTGGGGTGCCATCAAGGCTCTCTGAGCATCTGCAAGTGAAGGGTTTCTTTCCAATTACTAGCCCTGGCATCCCACGTCCTCTTTGGGCCGTGAGCTGATGTTTGCTGAAGGATATTGGAAGAACTAAGAGATGTAGTTCTCTCTAATCCTGCCCCAAGCGACACCAAAATCAAACTAAAAAGCAGCAGCCCGTGTGCTGTTGTTTTAGGCAGTAGCCCAGTGGTATTCATGGAGGTTTTTATCGTCCTGGGGCTGCACTGAGGAAGAGAACCAAACACCAGAGGCAACACACTCAGGTGAATTAAAAGCAATGAGGTGTTACAGTACCACAGAGTCCTCAGGAGTCTGTCTGGGCTCCCCAAGTGCTTCTGGGGAGCTGTGTCCCAGACAGACAGGGTCACCCATCCCTAGGGGCTGTTCACCTGCTGGATTTCCTCTTTTTGGGGAAGGAAACCTTAAGGGGAGGCTGATTGCTGGTGTTTGCCCCACTCCCTGCAGGTGACAGCCACCTGCCCACCCCAGGGACAGGCAGGGGATGTCCCTGAGCCCTGGCCAGGGGAGGGGTGTCCTGTGTTTGGGGTGTTTGGCAGGGATGCAGCGTGGTGGGGCTGCCACAAATCCAGGAGACCCTTTGTCAGTGCCTGCCTTCTGGCTTCTCTTTGATTGAGCCAAATAATTATACCCAGAGGGGCTGGATTTGCAGAGCTGGTGCTGGTGGTGTGACCCAGCAGCCTGGGGGAGGGTTGCAAAGGGGGGGGTGGATGTTTCTGAGAATCTTCTTCAGTCTTTTCTGCTCTTCCTGGCAACACCATCAGCTCTCAAGCACCTCTGCTCTCTAATCTAATCAGTCCTCAGGAAACAGGATTTGCTGCAGTGTCTGACCACTTAGGCACCCACCAGTGGAATAAACACCAGGCAGATTTTCTGAGGATGGCCAAAGCTGCCTCAGCACCTGTGAATGCAGAGGAGGGGGGTCTCCAGAACCTTGGCCTTTTCCCTGCTTTGTGCTGCTGCCACAAACTCCACCACGGCAGAGCTGGTGATGCAGAGAAGGGCAGGGACACAGGGGACCCCAGAAGTGGCTCCTGTCCTTCCTGATTCAGCAGCTCCCCCCAAAAAAACCCTCTGCTCTGCAAAAAGGGGGGTGAGGCAGGGACAGTGTCCTGGGGAGGGCTCTGACCCCCGGGTTTGGGGGGGGTTGGGTTGGCTGCTGGGTCAGTGAGGAGCCACATGGCTGGAGCCACCATGCTGCAAGCTGGGGCTTCTGTGGGGATGGGTTTGGGCACTTCTGGGTGTCTTCCAAGGTTTACTCTTTTTATGGTTCTTGATTAGCAGATAAAAGACCCGTTTCTTCTTTTAATGGAGTTTCTGATGTTAATGGGCTCCCTGCAGTCAGATGAAGGTGCTTTGGCCTGTTTTATTCTAATAGAGGATGATTAAGAAGCAGTCTGGCTGGGTCAGTTGGCTTCCTCACTTGTGTTGCTGTGTCACAGCCACCCCCTGCACAGGTGATTTCCTGGAAATTAGGAAAAAGGAAAAAGGAAAAAGGAAAAAGGAAAAAGGAAAAAGGAAAAAGGAAAAAGCAAAGTCTGGAGCTCCCCAGGGGCTCCAGCCCTCCTGCCTCTCCCTGGCTGCAGAAATTTCTGGGGAGTGGGGAAAAAGGTTTTGCTGGTGCTGCAGAACTGCCCTCTCTGGTGTGCTGGGGAGCAGCCCTGCCTGTCCCTGTCCCTGTCCCTGCCACATGCCACCATCCAAGGGCAGAGCAGAGTTCTGGAGCCTGCAGGATGAGCAGAGTCACTTGTGTGTGCAAGAGGATGTGAAATGCAGATGGATGGAGGAGCCCGGGGAGCAAGGAGAAGTGAGGAGCTGAGGTTGGAGGAGAGGGGGGGCTGCAGGACCCCAGGGGGGGGTCCAGGTGTCCCTCAGTCACGGGTGTCTGGGGGTCAGCACAGAGCAAGTCCCCAGGCTGCAGTCTGGCTCTGCCAGGTTCTGCATTTTAAGTGCCTGCTCCTTGCTGCTCTCCTGCCTCTAAATGATCCTGGAAATGTATCGTCTACTTAACTGTCTTTTAATTAAAAGTCAGGGATATTAGAAAAGAGAAATCAATTCCTGTCACAATTAAGACTTGGTTTGAACAATTGCAGCATGTTTCAGCAAAGGATCCTCTCTGGACTTATTGATCTGTATTGTCATAATGTCTGCTTTATTACCAGGGCTCAGACGGCCTTTAAATGAATATTTTTCCTGAATTATCCATGTCATCTGGCAGGCAGGGGAAGCTGCAAGGCCCTCACACCTGGTGACTGGGGTCTCATCCCCTTTGCTGCTGGGCTCATCTCCAGCACGATGCTCACACCAAGGAGACAGCCAGGAAGGAGGCTCAGGGTTTGCAGCCCCAGGAACTCTCTCAAAGACTCCAGGTAGCCGTGGCCAGCAGCATGGGGGGGAGCAGGATGGAGTCTTCCTTGATTCCTTCCTTCCTTGAGTCTTCTTCTTGACCCAAGACTCCTTCTCTCTCCCCCTCCCCAGGGGGGCTCCTGGCTGCTCCCGCTTTCTGCCCTTTGGGGAAGTGATGGGAGAGTTGGAGGCTGATTAATCAAAAGGTAACGTGATGAAGGACCTTTTTAAAGGTAGGAGATGTCCCCGTGATGGCTTCTCTGCCCTTTAAAAGTTCTTGAAAACTATGGGGTCTTGGAGGAGAGCAAATTGATTTCTCACGGGTTCTTTTGTACCTCGGGCCAGAAGTAAATTCAAAGGGGCCCTGACATGAAAGGTCAGAGTCTCTGTTGCTGCTGCTGATAATGAGATCTCTCACAGATAAATCAAAATACCTGGATTCACCACCGGGGAGCTGCCGATTAACCCAAGGCAAGGGGATTAGGAAGAAGAGAGGGAGAAGGCTGAAGCCTTCCCTGTCCTGGGAGCAGCCGGGGCCGGGCAGTGCTTCCCTGAAGCTCAGCTTCCAATCCCAGATCCTGGAATTCCCTTCCCACCTGCTGGCCCAGGCTCCGGGGCTGGGAAAGGAGGAATCCATCCCACGGTCTCGGCAGAGCTTTGTGCAAACCGGGGTTGGCAGCTCTGCGTCCTGCCGGATGGGGTTTGCTCTGGGAGAAACAGGATTCGTGTCCCCATTCCTGGCTCTTTTTCAGGTTTTTAATCTGCAAGACCTCAGGAGAACTCAGGCAGGGAGAGGTGAGCCAGGAGAGAGAGGGAACAGAGGAAAGAAGCAGAGAAAAGTCAGCAGGATGAACTCTTTACCTCTTTATCCCATTTCCACGTTTCCCAGACGGCAAAATCCCCTTCGGTGAGATCCGGAGCAGCAGTGCCGGGAGGTGGCTCCGGTTCTACAGGTCCCAGGCTCCTCCTGGGGACAAGGCAGGGGTTTTGGGGACATCCCCAGCCCCAGCTTTGGTCCTGGCTCCTCTCGGTAGTGGGTGAAGTGACTCTGGGGCTCCGCGTTCCTGCCCTGGGTGTGTGACTAATTAGAGAAGTCTCTAATCTTGTCCTCCACCGATGTTCCCGTCACGCAGCCTGTGATTAAACACGCTGTCAGCCACTGCTGGTTTCAGATAATAATGCTGCTTTCTCTCCATTCCTACACTCTCAGCCTCATTAGGAAGGTTTACGGGTAAATTAGTCAGTCTGGGAGGGAGCAGCAGCTCCAAATGCATCCCCTGGGTGCTGCCACCCCCCAGCCCCAGCTCTCCAGAGGTGACTCTGGTGACACCGAACCCCTCTGCAGGCAGGGACCTGGCCCCACGCCAGGGTGACCCAACCAGAACCCAAGTCCTGTCCCCGTGTTGGCTCTCTGGGGGCTGCTCTCTCCCACTTTTGCTGCTAGGCTGGAGACAGCAGGAAGTGTCTGGGTTGATGAAATTCTCTCTGATGCTTCATTACAGCAGAATCTGCAGCACAGGCAAAAAAAAGAAACAAAACCCAAAGATGCTCTTTTTCTAGTCTTGCTGAATGAAACACTCATACATTTCCAGGGAAGGCTCCTGGCAGGAATGGTGCATGGCCTTTCAGATACAGTGGGAACAAACTGCAGCTGCAGATGGGAACAGGTTGTTTCTGCCATTTGTTATTCTTTCCCCTAATTATCATGCAGATTGGACACTCTCTTCAGCATTTCCTCCTTTTCTGTTTATTTAAGCAGGATTTTTATGAACCTACGTGGCAATCTGGCCCTGGGAGGCAAATGCACATTTATTATGAAACCAGATTCCTCCCACCCGAGCTCCCCCAGCTGTGCTCTTCCTCCATCTCCCTTTCCACCCACAGCCAGAGGTGGGTCAGGAGCTGGAGGGGGGGACCTGGGAGGGTCCCTCTCCATCATCAGGTGGAGCTGGCAGGCCAGAGTCCTGGGGTCTTAGAGAGGGGCCAGATCCAGCCTGGGAGGGCTTTGGGGAGCTATAATGGACACAGCATGTTGGTGCCTTCTTGAGGCTGCCCAAGAGGCAAATCCCAGAGTGTAAAATGCATCTAGGAATTAGGCCCAGCAGGAATAAATTGCTGATTGTCATCTGCAAAGTCTGTTGCCCTCTTTTATCATGGACAGATGAAAAAGGGCTCCCCGTGTGACCCCCCTGTCACCCTCACCCTGTGACTAAGGGATAATTGGTGGATGGTTTGTGGTGATTGAGTTCTGAGTGTGTCCCCAAGTGTCCTTCATCCGTGTGTCACACAACTGCCATCTCTGCCTGATGGGCAGGAGCCAGAGCAGCACTCACCCCACAGGAACAGCTTTCCTGCTGCACCAGTGCCTGCATTAAGGGCCCTTCAGTCCTGAGGGGCAACCAGGGGACAGATCTTGGCTGTGGATTTTAAATGTTGATTCCATTTAATCAGCACGGGGCAGCCCCAGGTCCCCAGCCTAGACACTTGCCTTGGTGGCTGTCCCCCTGAAATGCATCTGCCCACGAGGGAGGGCCACCACCCGCTGCAGATCCCTTCTGAAAACATAAACAGCCTGCTGTGAAATTATTTCTGACACCGCTGCAAATGAAAATCCTAATGACAGCACTTCAAACAGAACTGCTGCAAATCTCTGTAAGTGATTTTAATGAAACCAGCCAGGAGTACAAGGAGAGCAAATCAAAGCCAGGACAACTCCTTTGTTCAAATTACGTGTAATTGGGATCAAAATTATGGTAATGGTTGTTTGCAGCATTATACTGGAGGGACATCATCATTCCTCCCACAGACCTCTGCTCGCAGAGACTCAGACACTTGGGCTCCCAGGCTGTGGTTCTGCCTCTCAGCAGAGAGTCTGGACCCCCTGAACATCTGGTACCACACGGAGGGTCCCGTGTGTCAGAGTGGTTCCAAAGAATGTTTATCAATATGGTGACAGGTGCTTTATGTATGTAAATATATAGTATTTTATATATGTATATTATATATCTCAGCTTGGTAGACCCCTGGGCCTGTCCTTCAGGTTCTGTCACCAGATTGCAGAGCCTGGATCCCTCCTCTCTTATTAATAGCCTGTGATAATTTATCTCTGGTTGAGTTGGGATGGAAGGCTGAATGTGTCCTTGCCCCAGCGGAAGGTTGGGGTTCATTCTGATGGTGACAGAACACAAGATAACTTATGTAAGTGTCATGATCTTACAGTGCCTGGAGCTCTGGATTTTCTCAGTGTATGACAAATGTGAGGCATTTAAAAAAAAAAATTAGGCACTTACTATATTTTTACATTATTTTCTAGAACGTGGATCTCTGTGGGCTGCCTAGAATCCATTAGCAAGGAATGTAAAGATGCTTAAAGGCATTTACCCAGATGAGCTGCCTTTATGTAGTCAAGGATCTTTTATGTGATTACCTTAAAAGCTAAAGAGCTGCTGCAAAACATTTATAGTGCAGAGATCCTGAAGCTAGGAGTGTACATCTGACAGAAAAATGAAGCTGTGAGAACCAAATGCCTTCCTCTGGTCGCTTTTATTTGCAGACAAACAACACAGATGGCAAAAAAGGAGGTGATACACACAGGATTTCCTTTTGCAGCCCCTGGTGCAGGTCTCGATCATCAGATTTATGGGGAAGTTTTCTTTTCACTGTGGTTTGTACTGGTTAGGAGGGAGGAGATGACACAGGGAAGGTGCTGGCTCAGGTGGAGCCAGCCAGAGGCAGAGGGTACCAGTGGGTCATTAGAGCTGCACTAACTCTGCTGCTTTCCCCTTTGGAATATTTCCTCAGTGCAGGTACATTCGTGTTTTCTTGCTGTTTTCCTGCTCTGGCATTGTCACAGCAGAAGGAGCAAAAACTTGTCCTGGAGCATGTTTCTGTGCCGTGCCCAAAACAGCAGGAAATTGCACAAATCCCTTCTTTTCCGTTGTAAGAAAATCCTTTCAAGTGTGGAAGAGGAAGGAGAGGTGCAAAAAGCTTCCACGAGGTCCCTGCCTGCTCCTTCTTTCTTCAAGTGCAGCACTGACAGACACGGGGCCTGCACCCTTCCCACTCCTTTGTCCTTTAACGTGAGAAAGTAATTTGTCAGCAAAAGAAACAAAGTTTTGTTTTTCAGTCCAGGTCTGGCTGTCCTCCCACTGAGACCTTCAACTCTTTATCTCAGGAATTGATGGTCTCAGATTCTGATCCTCTTTCCTTGGTGTTTGTATTGATTTTTTTAAATTTTTTTTTTTTCTTTCCAGGAGGGTTATTTTCACTGTGGTTTCAAAACTATCTTTCTCTCTCCACTTACAGCAGGTAATAGCTCAGCTTGGAGCCGTGCTGGCCCCAGCACTTTGCTCAGGTTCCTCTGGAGCTCAGGTGACCAAGTGTCTCTTCTTTCCCACCTCCACCTCTCCAAGCTCATCCTGCAGTCAGTGGGAGCAGCCCCAGGGCTGGATGTGACCCATGGACACCCCACCATCCCCCTCCCTGGGCTCACCTTGGTCCCTCCTTAGGTCCTGATGCTCAAGGATGCTGCTGGTGCCAGGGGCTGTGTCCTTGGTGCTGGGCTACAGCCTGGCTGTGGCTTCAGAGCCCAGTCTGGTGGTGGCCAAAGGCAAGAGGATCTGTGGAGGAGGCTGCTCTGTTTCCTCTATCCCAGCAGAGGCTTCAGCTCAGCCAGTCTTGCCAAAGAAACATTTATGAGGTCACTTCCCCCTCAAAACCCAACATGCTCGTTTCAAAATTGTAATGGAAATACCTCTGGCTGCTCTAATATGAATATTTTATAAGTGTTTGGAATAACACTGCAGACAAGTGGCAAAGTTCTGTGCCCTGTCAGGGTGACTTACTCCTTTCGGGCACGACACTTCTACCATCAAACTCTCTGTGTAGGTGCAAAATCTTCTTCCCTGTGTGGTTCTGTAGTGAGCACCTCCCTGGGAGCAGTCCCAGGGCTCTGCACTGGTCTGTTTTGATGCCATGAATACCTTCCTCTGGCCATGGATACCTTCCTCTGGCCATGGATACCTTCCTCTGGCCATGGATACCTTCCTCTGGCCATGAATACCTTCCTCTGGCCATGAATACCTTCCTCTGGCCATGGATACCTTCCTCTGGCCATGGATACCTTCCTCTGGCCACGAATACTAAATGGGAGGAGGTGGTGCCCTGGGGCTGGTGAGTGAGACCCCAGGTATGACATCATGTGAGTCGTGTGTCATATTAGAGCAATCTGGTTTTAAAGAGCATCTTTCAAGCACAAACTGGCTTTTTCCCACACTTGACTGGTCACACAAATAACTATGATTAAAGGTCAAGTGACTGGGGTTTTTCTATTTTACTCCTTAAAAATTTATATGTGAAAGAAAACCCAGAAGTTAACATGCCATGAAATTGTCACGCAGTTAGAAGCCTTTTAACAACAACTAAATGTCACTTTTCTTCCTGGGTGGCTTGAAAAACCTCCAGTAATGGGTCACTTCTGGTTGGCACTTGAGGAAGATTGTAAATCTTTTCCTTCCCTGCCCTGTAAAGTGATGGAAGGAAAAAATTTAATCCTCTGAAGGTCTGACAGTTGTCCCCAAGGCTGGCTGGGGACTTGGGGCAGCATCAGGGCACTGGTCCCAGCTTAACTCTCCTGGGGGGGGAAAAAGCACCAATAAATGGATGGGGATTTTCTGGCAGGTCAAGTTATCCCAGAGAAAAGGTGGCAGCTGTGTTTCCAGAGGGGCTGAGAGACAAGGAAAAGCTGGGAACAGCCTCCAGCTCCCCCGTGACCATCCTTCCCTGGCTCTGGGGCAGCTCCAGCCCCCAGCCTGGCTGCCTTAGAAGAGACTCAGTATTTTTATATACTTTTATATTTTTTACATATTTAAAAATATTTTTATATACTTCCATATTTTTATTTTTATAACACTGCCTTGCAGTCTTTGGGAGCTTGGGCATCACGGGCTCAGTCACCAGGTGGGAAACTGAACAGCCTGAGTTGTGCAGGGACCTGCAACACCTCCAGTTGGTGACAACCAAACCTCACCCTCTTCCTCCCCCGGGGCAGGAGACTGTGGGCATGGCAGAACTCACCTCACCTGCAGCCAGCTGGGAATTGCAGCCAGTTGGGAATTGCCTCCCCAAGCCCAACCACCCCCCTGTCTGTCCCTCCCCTGTGCTGGGCTCCATGCCACTGGGCTGGCAGTGGCAATGTCTGGCTGACAGTGGCTGGCAGGGGTTTCTTTGTGGCCACTTGGACTTTTATCACAGCGATCGGGCTCGGAGGGCTTTGGGCCAGTGCCGGGAATGTAATTTCAACCTGGAAAGGTGTAAGGAATGGTTTGATGGAACGCTGGCACTCCTGGGCACTGCTGGTGGGTGAGGGAGTGGTGATGCCGTGCCGTGCCGTGCCGTGCCGTGCTCCCAGACCCAGTGGAGCAGGAATAAAGCTCTGACCGGTCACAGACTGCCCGTGCCTGGTCACTGTGGCTGTGACCACACGGCTGCCACGCCTCGGTGTCCCCAAGGTCTGCCCTGGGCCCCCCCCAGCCCTTCGGCTCCAGTGGGGAGGGNGGGGGGGGGGGGAGCTGCCGTCTAACGCGTTGTCTCCCTCTCCCGCAGTTGTCCTGCTGGACTCCAAGGAATCGCAGGCGGAGCTGGGCTGGACCTCGCACCCGTCAAACGGGGTGAGTGCGGGTTGGGGTCGGGCTCTCCCTCGGTGTTCCCGGTCTTTCCCGGTGGTGGGAGAGATGCAGCCGATGCGGGACAGCTCCGGGGAAGGGGTTTTGCCCTCCTGTGTTTAGAGAATAACCTCCGGTCAGCTGAGGCTTTGCAGGTTTTGCTCCTGGGGCTCGGTACCCCCCTTGGAAGAGGCTGTGGCTGGGGTGGGGTCATCAGGAGCTCTGGGACACGGAGCTGGGACACTCTTGGTCAGGTCCTTGCTTTGCTCCAGGGTGGCTCTGCAGCTGCTTTCAGGAGTGTGTTGGGAAACTCAGAGTTGTGCTCCTTGCTGCTTTGGGTTCATTTTAGAGGCTGGAAACAAACAGGTAATAGTTACAGATCCTGGAGTCATCCGTGTTGCCCGGCTGTTAGCCTGCAGTAGAAACTCTGTTTTGGGTACATCTGGCTATCTTGCATAAATTTACCCCCCGAAAGGATTGCTTTGGGAAGCTGCCAGGTCATCCTTAAGGCTGTGAGGGTTGAATCATCATTTCACTGATCAGAATCTCTGCTGGTAACTGGGGAAATACCGATTTGCTTCCAGGCAGAGGATTTGTCCTATTCTAGCTAAAACTTCTGACAGAGAAGCTGCTGCTTGTTCATGAAGCTGTCTGTCCTTGTATGGTGGTGGTGGTGTCACGTCTCCTTGGTCATCTTTGACTTCCTTGAGTAGCCCAACCCCCCCTGGCATTTCGCTAAGGGATGTGCAGATGACCCTTTCCAGGGACAAAGGAACTAAGGAGTATGTGGGAGGTAAAATCTCTGGCTTCTCAGCAGATAATGTGTCCAGTTTCATACCAGGCTTTATTTTAGAAGGTCTGATGCCACTGTCCTTTGGTTGTGTGCCCATGTTTGCTCCTCTGAGAAGAGCTCAGATGTAGGTGGTCCAGCAGCACTGCTGTGTTCCCCTGTTGTGGTTTTGGTGGGCTCAGGGCTTGTGGTGCCTATGGGAAGTCTGTAAGTGGAGAGGCTTTTGGTGATATTTCAGCTGACTGGTGTGTTCCTGCTGGGGTGGCTGCCTCTTGTTCATGGCAGCTCTTGAGCTGTTTCTAGCCCTTTGTGTTCTTTCCTCAGTGGGAAGAGATCAGCGGCGTGGATGAGCACTACAAACCGATACGCACCTACCAGGTCTGCAACGTCATGGAACCAAACCAGAACAACTGGCTGCAGACAGGCTGGATTGCCAGGGGTGATGGTCAGAGGATCTTCATCGAGCTGAAGTTCACCCTGCGGGACTGCAACAGCATTCCTGGCATGACAGGCACCTGCAAGGAGACCTTCAATCTCTACTACGTCGAGTCGGACTCTGACCTGGGCCGTAGCGTCCACGAGAGCAAACACACCAAGATTGACACCATTGCTGCTGATGAGAGCTTCACACAGGGGGACCTGGGTGAGCGGAAGATGAAGCTGAACACTGAGCTGAGGGAGATTGGGCACCTGAGCAAGAGAGGCTTCCACCTGGGCTTCCAAGACGTGGGCGCCTGCGTGGCGCTGGTCTCCGTGCGTGTCTATTACAAGAAGTGCTTGGCCACCGTGCAGAACCTGGCCGTGTTCCCAGACACGGTGGCAGAGGCAGCCTTTGTGACTCTGGTGGAAGTTAAGGGCACTTGTGTGGCTCACGCCGTGGTGGACATGGATAATCCCCCCCGGATGCACTGCAGTGCAGAGGGAGAGTGGCTGGTTCCCATCGGGAAGTGCACGTGTGGTCCTGGCTTCGAGGAGAAGGATGGGGGATGCAGAGGTAGGAGTGGCCGTCCCTGTCCTCGGGTGGTTTTTGTCTGTGTCAGGCAGTGATGCTGCCAGGCTGCTCCAGCCTGCATGGTGCCCAGCACACAGGAGGAGTGGCATTGCCTTTTGTCAGCAGTACAAACCTCTTGGCTGATTCCAGCTCCCCAGCTGACAGCCAGCCCTTGGTTTGAAGGGTGGCAGTTGGGTAGATGGGTGCTGGTAGCTGCTCTGCAGCAGGGGGTTGGCTGGGCAGAAGTGCTGAAGCTCTGAATGCCACCAGGCATTTCCCACAGCTTTGTCTGTAGCTACAAAATGACTCTAGAACATGAAGGTCCTCATTGCCATGCTTTAAAGAGCTTAATAATTCAGAGACTGTACAGCTCACAAGGTTAGGTTTAATGACAGCTGTAAAAATGGATGTAACCTCTGTCTGGATGGGTTATCCCTCCAGTGAACCTGGGGCTGCAATCACTTCCATCTCAATTTCAAAGGCAGGCAAGAGCCCGGCGTGGGATCAACTCTGGGAGTTTTTTTCAGTGAGGCATGCCTGAAAGCACTCTTCCCTGCCCGTGCCTGGTGTCCAGGTGGTACCTTGGACATCTGCCTTTTCCCTGTGTAGAAAAATGGATTGAGAGGCAATTGGTTCAGTAAGTCCCAAACAGGGACAGTTTCCCGTGTGCCGGATGTGTGGTTGGATGGGGCAGTCAGCTTTGCCAGGGGCTACCTGATGCTTTTCAGGTTTAAATGGTACCAAACCTTCCAGCAGTGTGGGGGAAGCCTTTCCCAGTGCTCCAGGCAGTGACTCTTTGCTTGGTGCCCTCCTTAAGGAGACCTTATTAAAACTATCAGGTTGACATCTCGGGGCTGTGCGTTGCTTCAGTGGCTGCGTGGCAGCTGGCCCTGCTTTCCCCATCTGTTTGGAGTGGGAATTTACATAGCGAGTCCCAGAAGGCTTTTGCTAATGTTTCAGGTTCCTCTGTGTTGAGTTTAAATAATTCATATTCTCTAAGGGAAAATATTTGAAGTAATTTAATGGACATAATTGAGTTTTTCCCCCTCTCGCAGAAGCAGGTCATTAGTCACTCTTTGTGGAGCAGTGTTTGATGTCTGGTCAAATATCAGAAAACACTTTTTAAGGGTTGGAAGTTTTTGTTTTTTCTTAGAGCCTTGCATTATCATAGCCCTAAGTGAGTAACTTGAAAAGATTGCCAATGGAAGCATCCAGGGTGGTGGACATTCTTCAACAAGGACAAAAGCCCTTGAGCTAGAGGCACGTGAATGTGATGGGAGTTTAGAGGTGTTCAGACAGCCAGGTGATGGCACAGCAGATCTGGCTCCACCACTGAGGTCCCACGGTGGTGGCTTTGGGGGGCTCAGCAGCTGTGACTCTGCTGGATCCTCCTTGTCTGTCAGACTCCTTGGCTGCGAGCAGTTGGACCCTGAGTTTGTTTAAGGACTGCTTGCAGGGGCAGCCCAGGGACCAAGCCCGGGTGGCTGTCAGTTCTCTAGACTGTCTCTGGTGCTGCTTTGCAGCTCCTGGTTGTCTTCCTTATCCTTGGATTTTCTCTGAGGACTTTCTGGCTGTGCCTGCAGCGTGGGACGTGCTGGTGTCTGGAGTCAGGCGAGGTGGTTTGTGTCCCTGTAACCAGGAGTGAGGTGCTGAAGTCATCCTGCTGCGGAGAGAAGGTTTGTATCCTCAGCCTGAAACCAGGAGGGAGGAAAAAACCAGACTGGTAGGATTTACAGCACTGCCAGTGCCTGCTGTGAGAGAGCTGGGCTGACCCACTGGTGGGTTTCCTGGCGTGGCCGTGGGTTGTGCCACTGCTGGGGGGAACTGGGCAGCTTCAGCATCTGTGTTAATGTCTGCTTGCAGCTGAGAGGAGAGGTTCTGTCACTGTAAACACATTTAGGCTGCTTTTCTTGTCAAATATCTACCTCCAGCCAGATGCTTTGCTCTGGGCTCACAACTGATTTCTAGCAGGTGCACGGCAGACAAAGGAGAAGTCCTGGAGCACTCAGGATGATCACCTCTCCATCCCTATTTTGTTTTCAGGAGGTTTCTTGGCACTGATACCTTTTTACCCTTAATTTTACCAGGCGTGAGCGGTGGCCCCGTCGTGCCATTTCCTTTGTGGGGTGTTGCAAGAGCTTTTGTGTAAATGAAACCATGATGTGGAGGATCTGCCTAACATTTGGTGTGAAGTTGTCTCTTTCTGCTTCATCTTTTCCATTCAATCCCTTGCAGTATCTGCAAGGAGAATTTCAACAAAGCCCAAGGTTAATATTTACCAGCCAGATTTGCTGCAAATAAGGCAACTTCAACCAGATGTTGAGTTAATATGATGGAAACCAGATTCCAAAAATAGCTGCCAGCCACTCTCCTTTGACAGAAACGTAAATTTGTGCTCTAGCTAAGTTTCCTTCTCAATTTATTTCCCTCCACGTCTGACAGCAGTGGCAGAGCTGGCTCTGCCCTGTGCCAGGCAAATGCCCCCATGCTCTTTTCTCCCTTCCTGGCCCTGCACCATCTCCTGGACACAAATCCTCACTAATGAGGAGGGAGCAGTCTTGGCTGATGGTAATGCAGTGTGGAATGCACACTCCACAGTGTGCAGGAAGCAAGAAATGGTCTCTCTCACCTCCTGTGGGTCCCTTCTGTGGTCTGCTGGAAAATGAAGGACACTGAGCTGTGTGTCTGCTCTGCTCATCAGGTGGCTTGCATTAATAATGCTGTAATTGCCTGATGCCTCTGACACTGCCTGCAGTGTGATTACACTTCATGGAAGCTTCTAATTGTTGCTGTTAATGAGGAGAGAAGGCTTGTGACAGCATGGTCTGGATTATGGTGTGGCCCTCCCTTGTTGTTGCTTTCCTGACCCATTTTCAGCAGTCCCCCTGGGATCAGTCCTGGGAGGTGCTTCCCCTCCTCCTGGACTCTCCTCCTAACCCACATTGTCCCTGGAGTCACTTCAGTTCACAGCTTCTTGTCCTGGTGGTGTGAGCAGTGAGAACTTCTCTCCTAGTGCCTTGCTGCAGATATCTCAGGAAAGTCAATGTTATCTTTCCTGTGCTTGGCTTCTGGAATCGTGGGGGAACAAAATGGATAAGCAAAGCCTTTGGGATCATCTTGCCTGCTGTGAGCTGTAGGTTTGTGGACAAAGCCACAGCTGTAAAGAGTGTGAAATGAGAGCAGCAGAGCAGCTTCTTCAGTGCTGCGAGGAATTACCTGGACATAAACTTGGTCAAAATGTTTGGAGCAAATTTAAAGGAAAGTTTTTCGGCAATAAAAAAGGATTTGGATGAAGTCCTTGGGTTTTGTGTTTGAAAGGGTAGTGCTACAACAGAGGTTAAAAACCCAAGTCTTTCCATTTGTGTCCAGTTTTAGCTTCCCTTTTAGCCCTTGCCTTCTGCTGCTGAGCATCTCAAGCTGAATGGAGGGAGAGAAATGAACCCTCCTGCCCACACTGGGCTGGTGCCTCTTCTGCCAGTGGACTGCAGACACTGACTTTAAATAAAGTCCCAAAGTCCTGGCCCTGGGAGCTCCTTAACAGAGTGTTCTGCATGCCCAGGGCTTGCTTTTGCTCAGCAACCTCTTGGGGTAGGAGTGGGATCTGGTGCTGGTAAGGTGTTTTCCTGTGAATTGCATTTGTCCCATCAGGGAATTGGGTCACTACAGTGTCTTAGATGGCACATAAATAGTTCAATTGAAAGTTAGAGAAGTTTAGAATAATAAATGACAGTGTTTTGTCATTTAGTTCAAAGATACCTCCTGAAGCTTAATGTCTGCTTCGCTGTTTAAATACAAAAAAGATGAATCCAAATACACAGAGCTGGGGGCTTTTGATTTGTTTCATCTTTAATACATCAGCTTACAAACCTGGGTGTGCTCCTGGAGTTTATTTCATCTTCTGGCTGATGCCTGAGCATTATGCACAGTATGTTTATTTTTTTCTCCTGGGACTCTGTAAGTTGCACAAAGCACCAGGTTTTGCTTTCATCACTGCTGCAGCCAGCAGCATCCCCCAGACATGGGGCTGGTGAGCAGGTTGAGCTGCACTTGTTGAGCTGTACAGGGTGGGAAAGAGGGGCTGGGGGGCTAAATCTGTGAGTGCTGCTGAAGGAGTCATCACTGAGGAAATTTATAGTGCAGTTTCCTGCAGATTATGGGTTGGCTCTCTCTGCCTGGCTGCAGCACCGTGGTGATATGGGCAGAGTGGCAGTTTGGAGGCCCAGGGAGCTTTGGACTTGGAGCATCCACCTCTGCCCCCACCCAGTGCCTTATGGTGGGTGCTGCTTCCCATCAGTCATGCCACTGAAACACTGCTGTAAAATATGCTTTCTCTTCAGTCTCTTTTTTTGGAGTAATGATCAAGCTTGGAGATATTTATTGTTCAGTGCTGCGTGTTATATTGCTGTTTTACAATGTGTCTGAAATAATTATGGCTATGGAAATTGTGACAGAGCCAGACACAAATTACTCCGTGACACTTAATTTTAGAGGAAACTACTCAGAAAATTACAAGCATCACAATGCATTTGCAGAATTCCTGCCGGATTTAAGGTTATAGATCCCTGGCTGCTGGGGGGACGTGCTGGGTGTTCTGCTGAAATATGTGGGGAGTGGGGCTAGCCTGTGACAAAGGGTGTTTGTGTGAGATAGAGTGCTTGGCAGGAGTGGGGGGTGCTGGCCAGGCTGTCCTTTGCAGGGAAGTTTGGTGGACACATTGGGGAGCTGGAGGAGACAACAGTAAATTGCAGCTGGCTCAGGGGATGTGCTGGCTTCAGCGTGTCCTTGAGGAGTGTTCCTACAGAAATAGCACAGATGTTCTCTTCAGTCCTGCTGTAGCACTGAATTCAGGCAAATGCATTCCCTTAGAAATCTCAAAGCTGTCTTGCTAAATATTCTTGGGTTTTACTTTTCTACAGCTGTTAAGAGCACGTTGTTGGAGATGCACAAAGATCTGGCCCCTAGACCTGGCTTTCATTCCAGTGCTCTTCAAATTATTTAACAAAGGGGAAAATTATAAAGTAGCATTGCCCTAAAGTTTTCAGGGATGCTGGGAACTGGACTGTGGGCTGATGAAAAGTATTACTGAAAGCCAGTTATGAAAAAAATAGAAGTTTGTGGAAGACCTTTGAGTGGTGAAGGGCCCATGGTGGCAAGCACAAGGTAGAGAGGTGAGAGGAGCTGAAGACCCAAGCCAGCACTTGTACTGATTGTTCACTCACCCTGACTTTGTCCCTCTTGCCCAGGTGTGAATTTATTTCCCTTCCTCCCAGTGGGGCTCTGCACCAGCATCACTCTCTGCCTGCAAAGTATTGATTACAGTTTTTGCAATGAGACAAGGCAAGATTGCAAACCCAGCGTGGCTGGGGGAAATGGGAACCTCTCTGTTGCCTGGGGGCATTTGTTGAGGCTCTTTCACCACTGAAGCTTCCTTCTGCTGGTGTGTTTTTTCACAAGGTGCCCTGTCTGGGTTTGGGCAGCTTGTCCTTGTCTGCTGGCAGCATCCTTCAGGGTCCCTCTGCTCCTCTGGGGTGCCTGTCACCCTGTGCCCCTGGCTGCAGTGGCCTGGAGCACCTCTCCTCTTAACGTGTTGATGAAGTGTTTGGGACATGATAAACTGTGACTTGCTTGGCTTGATAATGGCAAGATGATAGATGGAGGCTGGATGTGCCAGCTGGGTCCAGGGAGAGGCAGAGCTCCTGGGAGAGGGGAGTTGAGCACAGCAGAGTGTTTTATGTGACCCGTGACGAGAGAGAGTTGGCAGAGACATGAGAACTGGAGGTGGATTTAGTGCCTGGTGGCCCACGTTGTGCTCCACCCTGGGTGCTGGAAGGGTTTCTGCATCCCCTGGGCACTGGCCGGTGGTTGTCCCCAGCTGGGGTCTTTCCCTAAATCGTGTTTTCATGAATGCTGCTTCAGCAGAGAAAATTAACAGACGGTCAAAGCAGATGAACTTTGTCAAATGCAATCTGATGACAAAAAATGGAAAGGATTGATTTTGGAAGAGGATCGAGTTGTAGTGTTAATTACAAAGGACTGTCGAGGCGTTTTGGGTGAAGCTGCAGGTATTATTGATTCCTGCTGGCATGCATGAGGCTCTTCCCCTAGCTACAGGGGTTCAGCAACGTGAAGAAGTTCAATAGTGCTAATGCAGGAAGTGTCCTTTATGGGTTTTCTCTTTCTTTGAAGATATCTGCAAGGTTTGTGGGTCAACAAGCTGACCCCAGGCACTTTGGAGAGAGAAGGAAAAAGAAAAAAAAAGCAGAACCCATCAAAAGCATTCAGACTAAATGCTGAGGAGGGTGTAAACACACCAATGAGCTCCAATATGAAGAAAATTATTCCAGACAGCAAGGAGGGGTAAGAGTGGCTACAAAGGTGTTTCTGGAGCTTGCTGCTGGGACAGCAAATGTTTTGCACAGCCAGCAAGAGGTTCATCCTGGAACAGGATTCAGTCATTTCGTTAAAAGCCAATTATTTCCTTTGCAAACCAACATGGAGAGCATTTGCAGAGGAAAGATGTGAATCCTGAAGCATTGACTTCTGCCTCTGGTGGTGCAGTCAGTGTGCTGGTGGGACCTCCAGAGACCCAAGTCCTGCTCTTGATCCTGTTTTCTTGTGTGACTGCACAAACTGTAGCGTTGTTCTGTCCCAGTTTCCCCCTTGTCACTGTGGTTTGTGTTTCCATACTTCAAAAAGAAAACCAAAGGTTAACTTCATTGTTGGAGGTAATCAACTGTTGCAGTGGTGGCTGTAAGTGCATAACATAAAAGGCTGCTGACCAGCTAGGAAATTCTGCTCTGGAGATTAATAACTTCATTTTACTGCTGCATGGAAAAATCTTGGCTCTGCTTCACTTGAAGAGCAACTGCAATCAGCCCTGGAACTTCCACAGCTTGTGTCCTGCAGCCACTTTGTCCTACTTGATGCACTTAGGCAGTCACTTTTAATCACTTTTCATTGATTAACAAGATGAAGATGCTCAAACTCTGGTGCCCTTTTGTTGATAAATCAGGATCTCTTCTGCTGTTTTTTAAGCCAAAACTTGAACATGTAGCTAACTGTGGGTTAGAAAATGGTGAGATCCTTGGTGAAGGAGCAGCTCCAGCATCCCTGGAGATAGGAATTTAAGTCCCTGGCCAAGAGAAAGGAGCAGCTTATGGAAAAATCTTGTTGGTAGCTTCATGGTGCTGTGAGATGGAGACAACTGGAGTTCTGGGGAGGGAAAATCAAAGCTGTCCCATGGCAGCTGAGGAGGAAACCACACGTTGCTCAGCTCTGCATCCTTAGCTGCCCTTGCTCTCCCTGTGGCACAGACTGGGCGTGAGAGGACACTTACATCTCCTGGAGAGAGCCATCAGCTCTTGTCTGAGGAGCTGCAGCAGATGAGTCAGTAAGAGAAACCCTTCCCTTGGGGCATCGTGCTGGGTAATCTGCCAAGCTGCAGCACGGATCAGTGGTGCTTGTTCTGCTGCTGGTTGGATCCTGTGTGCACAGCCTTGGGTCACAGGGGGGGAAATGTGTGCTCCCTCAGTGGAATGGATAAGGCTGTGGGGTGAGCAGGGAATAGTTTATGGGAAGTGATGGAGAGAGGCCCTGAGGCTGTCTGACCATCCAGCTGCTTCTCTCTGGCTCTAGGAGAATGCATTGTTGAATTTTATTATTTAATAATTAAGTTACAATAGCTTCAAGGGCTAGGACAGAAAACAGTGTACAAAACCAGAGGATTTCTTTCTATAAATTAATGTCCTGATCTCTGGAGAGCTGTCACATACCCACTGCAAAAATGAGCACTGTGAAATAACAGGGACACCTCAAGCAGCTGGGGACCAAGAAAAACACTCATAGGATGAGGTGGTGGAAGGTGGGAGTTTATCTGAGGGAAGAAACAGAGATGCACAAATGATGCATCACATGTGCTGGGATGCTTTTGTTCTTCTCAAGTCTCAGAATCAGACAAGCAAGGAACAAATGAACCAGCAAACCCATGGACTGCTGGTGGGATGCTCTCACACAGGTCCTGGTGCCTGTGTGCTGGGAAATGCAAACCAGGACATTTCCTGCAGTTAATAACTGATAACTTCTGATGGACACTTAGGTAAACTTCTAGCTATTAGAAAACACAGAGAACCAGCTGGAAAGTTGGAGCCCAGACCCCAGCCAGGGTGCTGCAGTCCATCCCTGCCTGTGGCTGTAGGGCACTGAGTTTCTAATGGCCTTGTGGCTTGTGAAGTCACCTCCCCTTAAATGCTCAGCTGGTTTCAGCATCCTAGAGAAGGAGCCTCTCCACCCTGTGCTGTGTCTAGTGCTCTGTCCTCAGATCACAGCTGTAGCTGCCAGTTTTATATCACGCTAAAAATTAATGAACCAGAGTGCACTGGAATAATCTGCTTTAAGAGGAACAGTCTCAGCAGCCAACTCCTTAAAAATGATAAGAAAGGAGAGTGCATTAGTGGAGCTGTTCACCTGGGAACTTTACAAGTGATTAAGTTTAAATATTCCAGGAGCTGATGAAGGGACAGCAGCACCACGGCAGGAAGATGAAGAAGTGGTTCTGTTTGGCTTGAAACCCAGCTGAGACCAGCTCCTGCCCCTGGGGCTGGTCCTGCTGGAGTCACCTCTCAGCACAGAGGTGCTGCCAGCCCAAGGGGACAGTGATAGGCAAAGGATGTCCCAGGAAAGAGGCGAATGCAATCACCAAACGTGTCCCCCAGTCACCATTCTTCCCGTAACTCCCTCTCTCTGTCTTTTCAGCCTGCCTGCCTGGATTTTACAAGCTCTCCCTCCGTCTCCCTCTCTGCTCTCCTTGCCCTGAGCACAGCTTCACGCATGAAGAAGCCTCCACGTTCTGCTCATGCCAGAAGAACTACTCCAGGTCCCCATCAGACCCACCATCTGCCTCCTGCACACGTATGTCCGGCTGAAATGGAGGCATTTTGCAAAGTGAAGAGAGAGGGGGATCCCGATGCCACACTGACCCAGGGACAGGGGGTGTCCTCGTGCTGTGCCACCCCCCGGGAGCCGGGCATGTCTGTCCCAGGGGAGGGGACGGGGCTGTCCCTGTGCCATGGGGCTGGCTGGCTGGGGTTGCCATCTGATGGCACAGATGTGCTGTGGGGCTCGCAGCCTCCCCTGGTAAAACCAGGGCACCGACAATAGCATTGACAGATTTTAATTAAATAGCCTCTAGTTAATTGGCTCAGCCCACAGCCTCTCCAGCACTGGGACTGAGCTGTGCGGCCATGGGGAATGTGTGCGGCTCTGGGGGGGTTTCCAGGGGCTCCCCAGCCAGGAGCTGGCTCTGCCAGGATGTGTCCCCCCCATTGGGGACCCTCCCCGCTACGTCCCCATCAGCACATCCACATTCCCTTGTTCTGGGGGGGCTTCCTCCCCCTTTCCCAGGCAGTGCCCTCCACAGAACTTTCTCTGTCTCCAGGCCCACCCTCAGCCCCCAGGAACCTGGTCTACAGCCTCCGTCGTTCCTCCCTGGTGCTGGAATGGAGCGCCCCGGCCGACGCCGGCGGCCGTACGGACCTGACCTACAGCCTGTGGTGCGGGCGGTGTCCCTCGGCCCCGCGAGGCCGCTGCCAGCAGTGTGGCAATGGCGTGGGCTTCGTGCCGCAGCAGACGGGGCTGGTGGGCCGCACCGTCACCCTGGTGAACCTCCTGCCCCACGTCAACTACACCATCCGCGTGGCGGCCGTCAATGGCGTCTCGGGGCTCTCCCCCCTCTCGGGACAGGAGTACGCCGAGGTCAACGTCTCCACAGGCCCCGCAGGTACGGCTCCGGGATGCAGAGGTGCTGCCTGGAGCTCCCGGGTCACCTCTGCTGTGCCCTGGGTCTGCTCGGCGGCCGGGGGGACGCGGGGGACACGGGCGCTGTCCTCAACTCATAGAATCATAGAATAGAATCATAGAATTGGCTGGGTTGAAAGGGACCTCAGGGATCAGCAAGTCCAACCCCCCGTGGTTCCCAGCCCATGGCACTGAGTGCCACATCCAGTCTTCTTTTAAATATCTCCAGGGATGGAGAATCCACTGGGCAGCCCATTCCAATGTCTGATCACCCTCTCCATAAAGAAATTCTTTCTAATATCCAACCTAAACCTCCCCTGGCATGACTTAAGACCGTGCCCTCCACACAACTCCTCAGGCCCGGCGCCGCGGTTGTCCCCCAGTTGAAATGAAAATGTCTTCTTCTGTTTGTTTCTCACGTCTGGGGCACTGAGCACCCATCCTGCCCCCAGCCAGCCAAGGGTTTTGTTGGGTCACCCCTCAGTTGCCAGCTGTGCCTGAGGAAAACCATCTCAGGCTCGTTGTGTCCTTGCTCTGTTATTAATTTGCATGGAAACCCTTTGCCAAGCAACAGTTAATGGAGACAGATGATCCTCACACACCTCTTGGCAGGAGCTGGCCAACAATTTCATATGAAGAGATTAAACTTTGATCTGGTTATAAATAATTCCCCCGCCACTAGATCAAATGTTTTTGAGCGCGTTGCCGCTTCCCTCATGCAATCATTTCTGTGAATCTGCTGGGTGGATGCTGTGCCACAGACTTCTCCTTGGTGGAAGTGTCATTCCTCATTAGGATCTTTGCTGGTCAAGGGTGGATTTATCTCTGGGAAGATCTTCTGTCTGGTGAGCTCAGGCTCTTCCCGAGCCAGCAACAAGCTGGAGGGAATGAGGTCTGACAAGGAGCCATTCCTCCAGTGGCTCCTGCCTGGTGTTGGGCAGAGGGATCAGTGCTTGGGAGCTTCAGGTCTGAGCTGGGGACACGGCTGGGCAAGGACAGCAAGGTCCTCGTCCCCTGTAGGGAGCAAAGGAACAGGTCTGAGGTACCAACCTGTGCCGTGGCTGTTTCATACAGCTTTGTTCTGGAGAATCTCAGGCCCTGACTTGACACCCATACTCCTGAAGGAACTGACACAGGCATAATGAATATGCCATAATTAATCTGGTAATCTCTTCAAAATCAATGTCTCTTGTCGAGCTGTTGAGTCTCCGGATGCAGATGGTGCCTCAGAATTAGCTGTGCAGCTGAGGCTCAGAAAGTTTCTTGAAACCCTGAGATTTTTTTTTGCTGCTGAAGTTGTCCTCCCTCGGGGCAGTGCCAACCTGGAGCTGCTCCATCTGCAGATGCCCGGGTGGCCCAGCTCTGTCTGCAAGAGGTGACAGTGATGATCCACCTGATCCTCTTGGCAAGAAGGGCGAGAGGGTCATCTGCAGAGGTGGCTTCTTGATCCGGGTGGCCATAGCACCCCTCTGGGGAAAGAGGGTGAGCAGGGAGGGGACAGGGAGATGGGAGGACACTGAGCCATGGCTGGCAGAGGTGGCTTGTGGAGCTGTTCCTCAGAGTGTGCCATCTCCAGGGAGCCCTGGAGCCCTTCATCCATGACAGAAGTGCCAGGTGGGACCAGGGAGCAGGAGATGCTGGAGCAGCAGTGACTTTTGTGGTGGCTGCAACGTGATGGTCTCGGGAGTCATTTGCAGCAGCAGGGAAGCTCTGGGTGCAGATATGCAGATTCCAAGGAAAAACTAAAGAAAGCACCAAGCCCCTGTTTAGCTGTCAGATCCCTGCTCCTCCAAATACACTGGAATGTGGCCTCACACTGCCCTTCCCCTGCAGCAGTCACCAGGGGAATTAGCTGGTGTTCATTGTATTTGCAGGGGAAAGGAAAAGATGCTATTTAGTCTGCGGGAGGCAAAATTAATACTGTGTTTTTTCTAATCTGGCCCCAGCGTGGGACTAAATAAAAGTGTTTGAGGAGAGAGGAAGCTGTTTACCTGCAGGAGCAGAGCTGCATTAGCCATGTAGATGTACACCAGGACGATGTCATTTATATTCCCGGCAGGGATCAGCTCCTGTCTTAAAGGGCTTTTAAATCCCTTGTAGATTAATAATGCAGCCAGTGCCAGAATGTGTTCTCCTTTCTGAGGCTGGAGCAGTGGTTTGTGCTGAATTAGGTCCCCTGAAGTCACTTGCTGGGTGTGTGCCTGCTGCTGGTGCAGACCCTTGGGGAGCAGGGGACAGCATGGGGACATTTGTGACCTGCTGGCACTGGTCACTGTGGAGGCTCTGCCTGCCTTGGGACCCATGGGCATTCCCAGTTCTGTTGTCCTTCTCTATGGCCTCCATGGGGTCTGGGGTCATTCAGGGGAGGGACACACCTTGTTTTATGCCTTTTCTGCTGCTGCACTGGTTAATTAAGAGGAGTAAACCCACGTACGACAGACTGGAGTTTATAAAATCAGGCAGAGTGGTGAATAATTTAATATTTGCTTTTCCAGAATAGAGGCAATGTTAGGGGAGCTTAAAATATTGATGGGAAACACATTTTTTTTTTTCCCCAGTGTGAAATGCTTTATAGTCTGTGTGATTTTCTGTGCTGCCTTTTAACCACGGTTGAGGCCGGTGCCTGCTTCTCCGGCGTGTGCCGTGGGTTCTGCTCTGCAGCCCAGCACTAAGTGAGTGTGACTTCTTCCTGATGACTTTAAGTCAGGGCCACTTGTTCAGGTTTTTTCAGTCTGTTTGCTAGACTCAGAGATACAGGAGGGCACCTGTCTGATGTATTATTGATGGGAATTGTGTAAAACAGCAAGGAGCACTTAACTTGGCTTGCAGAAACAAAGCCCAAGGCAAGTGTTGAGCTGGCCTCAGCCTGTGCCACTGGTTTGGTAGCACAGGAGAGCTGCCTGTGTCTGGGTGTGAGGAAGAAGGTGGGAATATTTATTTTTTTGGGTGGTTTGTTTGCTTGTTTGTTTGTTTTTTATCTTGTTGCAATACTTCTTACGTGTGAAAAGCAGAGTTTCGGGGCAGAAGCCACCACAGCTGAACATGTTGAGTAAGAGCACAGGGACTGAATTCCTTCTCACCTGTGATCTGTCTTCCCTTGGCTGTTCAGGACTGGAGTCTGGTGGCCCACAGTGTCACTGGCCATGTCCCAGGGCTCTGCCTCAGAGCTGGCAGGCTGCAGGGCAGGGGGATGGTGGCAGCACCACGGTCACCTGCTGCTTTCTGCTTTTCCAGCACCAACTCCCATCACGGATATCCACATGGATAAAGTGGAGCAGAAGAGTGTCTCCTTGTCCTGGCAGGAGCCGGGTTTCCCAACCAGCAACAGCACTGAGTATGAGGTCAAGTACTATGAGAAGGTAGGCTCTGGGGTGGGCTCAGTTCCTGGCCATGCTGGGGGATGCCACGTGTGTCACCAGCCACGTCAGCCACCCACTGCCTGGAGAGTGAGGGTGGGGAAAGGGAGGGAGTGTGAATCTGGTGACAGTGGTGTTGTGAAGGCTTTACTGGCCCCTGACAGTGAGAGGAGTGCTTGAAATGAGAGCCAATAAGGTCTTGTCCTTATGCAATCTTCTTATGCAAGTTCAAGGAAATTGGATTATTTGGAAGGTCTATGTTAACTGGTGGTTTTCCCCCCATCTGTGCAGCACGATTTCACCCAGTCCTAATGATGACATCTCCCAGGGAGAAAGAGCAAAACTAATAATTATTTTTTTAAAAAAATGTTTTGGGTGTCTTCTTTCAAGAAAATGTGAGGTCTGGGTATTTGCCATGAGCCAGGGACTGCTATAACCATATGGGGTTCCTGACTTCTTGACAAGATGACAGCTATATTAATACCCTGCTCTGTGGGAAGGTGTTGGACCTTGTGCTCTTCACTGGTTTAAGGCTGAGAGCCACTGAACCAGTGACTTCCATGAGCCATGAGTGATCTCCCACCCAGGAGGGGACACAGGCAAACATTTTTATGACAGTCTCTTAATGTTAAAAATAGCTGGTATTTGACAGGTGCAATGAGTTGAGAATTTTTGAAGAAGTACCAGTGGGCAGAGAGCAGGGACAGTGCTCTAAATCAAAATAAATGCAGTTTATGACAGAGTTCCACAAATTACCTTATCTGCGTGTGCTCAGGCTCATTATGAAACTGATTACATGTCAAGCAAACTGTGCAGGTGACACGTTGGTGCTCTGTATTTAGAAATAAGCTACCTTGGAGCTGATTCATATTAATGTGATTTTCAGCATCTGATAGATTTGAAAGGAAGAATCTGTGGGTGAGGGTGAATGCTGGAGCCCAACACAGTAATTCCTGTGCAAATGGGCTGCAGCAACAAGATACTGGGGGTATGTGAAATGAGGAAGCCTCCAGCTTGGGTAGAGAATTCAACCTCCAGTTCAGCAGTTGCTCACTGCAATGAGGCTCTTGATGCTGCCATGAAAATCAGCTTGGTTCCTAATCTTTGCTTTCACAGACACACTTTAATGGTGGAAATTCAAGGGCTGCCCATGACACTCTCTCTCAGTCGAAGCAGAGGGATCTGGAGGTTGCTGGGCAAGTGAACAACAAATCCCAGGGAACAGGACTGTTGGCAAACCCACCTCCAGCTGTGCTGACTCCCCCCGTGCCAGCACACGTGGATTCACTGCAGGGCTGTGCAGCTGAACCCTGGCAGGGAGGAGAAGAACCCAGCAGGGTGGCAGAGCTGCTCCCCCCCAGCCCATCCTCTGCCTGTCTTCCTAGCAGGTCTGTCAGGCCAGCTGTATCTCAGGTATCTCCATATTTTGCAGGATCAGAGAGATCAGAGTTACTCAACTGTGAAAACCACATCAACAGCCGTGACAGTCAATAACCTGAAGCCTGGCACCCTTTATATCTTCCAAATCCGAACATCTTCCTCCCCTGACTATGGAAACTACAGCCCCAGTATTGAAGTGGAGACACTGGCAGAGTGTAAGTGTTGCCTGGGCTTGGTGTCCCCAAACCTGCACCTGCAGCAGCCTGAGCTGAGCCATGGGATGCTGCTACTCACAGCTCCTGCCCCAGGTGCTCTGGGTGTCATGGAGCAGCATCTGTTCCTCTTGTTCTGCTGCTGGGTTAAAGAGCAGGGATTGCTTCCCAGGGATTGCTTTTAATTGCATTTTTTAATTTGATTTTGACAAGGTCCCTGTTGCTGGCTTGTCTGTCCTGGAGGCTCCTTGCTTCTCAGAGAGCTGTAAGGCTCTGGGGGTTGTGGGCTGAGATGCCCAAAAAGTGCTCAGCAGAGCCGGAGTGAGTGGGGGGTGGTGTTCCCTTGGCATGATGCTGGTGCTGGAACAGATCTCATCAGCTCCCTTCTGTGGGGGCACCAGAGAGGTGCTGGAAGGGAGCAAGTGTCAGTCTGTGCCAGCCCAAGTGCTGAGGGCATGATCCTGCCCAGGTCTGCAAAGCTGTGCAGCCCAAGGCACTGCAGGGACGGGGTAGCCAGCCACACAGGTTGCCACAGAGGAGACCTGGAGATCTGTCTGGCCTTGGACATGTACCCCCTGTCACTTGGCTTGTGTGCTGCTTGGCTCACAGTGTCATGTGCTGGGGTTTTTCCTTTTCACAGTTCATAGTGATGGTCCAGAAGCATCTCATGGCACTGACTAAAAGAGGGCTTGGAGAGCTGAACAACCCACCCTGGCTAGAAATGAAAGCCCTGAAATGTCTGGCTCAGTGTGACTCTCACAGATTGTGTTTAACAGGGCTTTAAATTGCATCCATTTGCCACACAGAAGACATTTTCAGAATGAATTGAAGCCAATAAAAATTTTATATAGAACGTAGCTTTCTAATACCCGTTTGCAAAGCCAGGAAGGGAAGGGATTAATGTGATGGAGGAAAACTATTTGTAAGCTATAAATTTTAATGTGTCCATCTGATAAACAGGAACCTTTCCTCAGTGCTGACAAAACCAGGAGCCTGATGTGGCTGTGCTGGGGTTCTCCCTCCATGCTTGGTGAGCTGCTTGCACCAGCTTCAGCTCTTAAAACCGAACCAGAATGGGAATTGTTGTGAGGATGGTGACAAGCAGCCTGGCACTGTGGGAGGATTGTCCCAGGGCCCTGTCCATCCCAGGGCATGCTGCTGACCTGCTCTGCTTCCCTGCCCTGCAGTGACAGTGGCTTCCAGTGAGCAGAGCCCCATCCTCCTCATCGCAGTGGTGGCCATCGCGGGGCTGACGGTGCTGGTGTCCATGGTGATTGGGATGATGGTCTGGAGGAGGTGAGCAGAGCTGGGGCTTGGACCACCGGGGTGGTTTGGGGTGGAGGTGAAGGGGGCAGTGGGGTTGGGCTGCCCCCACCACCATCTTGGTGTTCTCATTGCAGGCAGTGTGGGTACAGCAAGGCCAGCCAGGATGGGGATGAGGAGCTGTACTTCCACTGTAAGTGAAGCCTGGCCACCCCGGCTGGCATGACTGTGTGGGGATGCCTCTATTTATTGCTATTAATAACCCATCTCCTGACAAAGCAGCCCTCAGTCCTTGCTTTTGAAGCCTTGGCATCCCACGCTATCCCTCCAGGGCCCCTGGAGACAGTGGGTTTGACAGCTTCATGACCAGTGTCCATCCCTCCACCACACAGGTCACTGCCCTGGGAAGGGAATGGGGACACACTCAGTCCTCCACAGGGCAGATGAGTTGCTGTCAGCTTCTTGCAAACAGCTACACGAGGACACAGCTTTGTTTTCTGGGGCGACTCGTGGTGATCGAGCGGCAATAATTTTATGGACAAGTTGTCAAAGGACATTCAGATGTCAGGACTGAGGAGTTTATTTGATTCCTGGCGTACGCCTGTGAAGCACACACGTGCTCCTCTGCTCCCCAGAGTGTTCTGGAAGCAGCAGAGCCTGTGTGCCCCTCGTGCCTCCTAACAGCCTCAAAGCTGAGTATTTTGCTTTGTTTATAAAAACGTGGGGAGGCAGCCCTGCCAGCAGGTAACCTGCTGAGCACTTCTTAGGACAGGAGCTCTGCTCTGCTTAGGACTTCTTAGGCTGGAGCTCTGCTGAGCCTTCCTCACGCACCTTCTGTGCCTTTCCTGCAGTTAAAATCCCAACCAGGAGGACCTACATCGACCCTGACACTTGTGAAGACCCCATGCAGGCTGTGCACCTCTTTGCTAAGGAGCTGGATAATGCTAATGTTAAAATTGAGAGGATCATCGGGACAGGCAAGTTCCCCTGGGGTGGTGGCCATGCCTTGGGGACATTCCCTGGTACACAGGGCCAGGGTGGGGCTGTGCCAGCATCTCCCAAGACAGCTCCTTGTCCTCTGGCACCTCTGCTCCTGCTCGGAGTGGGGAGGTGGGAGTGGGGCTGGGAGTTTGGGTTTGCTCCATTTTGCATTCCCGTTGTTTTTTCTGAGGCACAGAGAACAGCCAAGTGAGTGAGGAGCCAACCAGAAACCATCAGCAATTATCTGCATCTGGGCAGTTTGACAGCAGCATGAAAACTATTTATAAATACGTGAACCTAATGATTTATTGATTTTCATCAACTTCACTGCCTAAAACTTAAAAGCAAATTAAAATCCCCTCACTGAGCCCTAGAGCTCTAATCACTATATGTGTGCCAGAACACGGGAAACACGATTATTCTTTGTTGTTTCTTCCCCTAAAGATAAATTCAGCTGCAGAAAAAGATGAGGTGGAGGAAGGGAAGAGGGAAGGGCTTGCCCCACTGGCTTACAAGGACAGTGTTGAAGGGAAGAGGACACAGGAGCAGAGGAGGTTATCTTTGTAGCCATTGAGGCTGCTCCCACTCACCTTTCAGAAACAGATTGGTGTTTGAACAACCAAGAAAAATTAGTCAGGAATACGTTTAAAGACAGGGAATTTGGGAGTGCATTTGTCTCACTGCTAACCTAGCAGATACCTGACTTCCAAATCACTAAAGCTTTTCATAGCTGCCTGTCTTTTCTGTGAAGCCAGTGTTGGCCTTTTTCATTATGGATTTGGCTGGTAGCTGCTGCTGAGGTGTGTGGCAGTGGGAGCAAGGATGCTCTGCCTCCTGTCCCTGCTGTGCCTGGTCCTGTGAGGAGCAGATCCTGCCTGTGCTGGGCCCAGGAGCCCCTCTCTCTGGCTGGGGGTTAATTTGCTTTTCATGGGAAAAAGTGCAACAGGTCTGGAGCAGAGAGAATGGTGGAGAGAATGGCTTAGAGGTGTAGGCAGAGGGAGGAACACCAGTGGGGGATCACACTTGTCAGTGTCACATGCTGATGCTAATCTCGTGTGAAGGGTTGTTTGTGCTCAGCAAAGGTGGGGGAAGGTGGTAAAACACTCTGTGGGGGAGTGGACAGGGCTCCAGGTTGATGGATTGGCAAATCCTCTGGTTAGCAGTGGGGAGATCTTCCTTGCAAGAGACATCATCACCCTGGGAGGGGAATGCACTGGACGGTTCCACCAGCAAAGAGAACGTCCCCTGGGGGAAAGCTGGCAGGGGTGTCCCTCCCCAGCTGCTGTTTTAATTCCTCTCTCTGCTGCTCAGGGGAGTTTGGAGAGCTCTGCCAGGGCTGCCTGAAGCTGCCCAGCAAACGGGAGCTGCCAGTGGCCATCCAGACCCTGCGGGCAGGGTGCTCAGAGAAGCAGCAGCGTTCCTTCCTGGCAGAGGCCAGCACCATGGGGCAGTTTGATCACCCCAACGTCATCCGCCTGGAGGGGGTCATCACCAGAGGTATGGTGACATCACCAGAGGTATGATGACATCACCAGGGGTGTAGTGACATCACCAGGGGCGTGGTGACATCACCAGGGGCATGGTGACATCACCAGAGGGGGACAGCCCAGGGCAGCCAAGTGGTTAAACTGGTGCTGGAGGTGCAGTACTGGTGCCCTCTGGGAATCAGATGTTTCCTGGTGTGTTAGGTGTTTTAGCATTCTGATGATTAACTAAAAATGCTGAGCACCAGATGAATAAATCCACACACCAGGACTGGCTTAGCAGCAAAAGTGTGCACTCTTAATAAAAGCAGATTGAAGTGAGGTTCTGCCAGTGGAAAGGGTGAGACTGACTGCTCCCAGCAGTGTGGGCACTGAACTGCTCTGCAAATGCTGCAGCTAAATGGACATTCTTGTAAACCCAAAGAAACGTGAGCATGTGTGCTGATTTTAACCTCCCTTTTTGGTAGGGAAGGAAGTGTTTCTACTCACAGTGCTCCTTGTCTCTCCCTGCAGGGAGCACCATGATGATAGTGATGGAGTACATGGGGAATGGTGTGCTGGACTCTTTCCTCAGGGTGAGTGGAGCTGGTGGTAGCTGCTGGGCTCTGGCACCCATGTGGGCTCTGCTTACCCACTGCTTCCCCTCCTCTTTTAATTTTTTTTATTTTTTTTTTTTCACAGAAGCATGAAGGACAGTTCACAGCCACCCAGCTTGTTTGCATGTTGCAGGGGATTGCTTCTGGCATGAAGTACCTGGCAGAGATGGGTTACATACACAAAAGCCTTGCTGCCCACAAAGTCCTTGTCAGCAGCAGCCTGGCTTGCAAAATATCTGGTTTCAGACGGCCCCAGGAAGATAAGTTGGAGACCATCTTCTCCACCATGGTAAGCTGCATTTCCAAGTGCTATTGTCAACATTCCCCCAAAGCAAAATGCTGACAGAGCAGCCACAAAGCCCCTGCAGGTCTGGATCTCCCTGGCTGCAGTGCTTGGCCATGGCTGGGAGCTCGGGCTGGACCTGGCCTCAGTGGGGAGGTTTGCAGCTCCAAATGCTGAACAGGGACCAAATGCAGAGTCACCTTCTACAGTCAGTGACTGGGCCATACCACAGTCCTGCTCCAGAACCAGTGTTTTTTTCCCAGGCTCCCTCTTCCTTCCTCACGTATGAATGCAGATTCTGCAGCGTTGAAGTTTTTCTCAGCCAGAAACACAATGTGTTTAGCCAGGAAACTGTGTGGCACAGCTCTTCTCTGCCCACAGCCCTCCTGTGTGCCTCTACAAACTGGCAGGGAAACAGCTCTGGCAGCCTCAGGGTTCATTATGTCTGTTTTATCACTTGGAATGGAATTCATGGTTTTCAATTAAGAATTTAAGTCCTGCTTGATTCACACTCCTGCCTCATCAGCTCTCCCCAGATGCATCAGTGCATCTCCCAAGAGGCTGCATGAGCATGGAGAGCCCTTACCTGTGGAGCAGGCACCCCTGGGCCTCCACCCCTGCCCCCAGAAGGGATGGCTTCTCCCTCCCCTCTTCCTTCACACAGCACATTGGCACTTTTCACTGGAGGCTCCACTGCTGCCTCTGAACTGCAGGGCAGTGGGACATGTTCCGTGTCAAATGCTGCAGCCACCTGTGTCTGCTGGGGCTGGAAATGCAGCACATTAACTGGGCATTAAGATTTTACAGAGTGCTGATTCCTCCCTCTAATGAGCTCTGACTGTTTGCAGAGAGCATTGACCCAGTGCAGGGTACAGGCAGCCTGGGGGAAGAGCCTGGCTTTGGCCACACTCTGCCAGGACCTGCCAGCATCTGCCAGCTCTGAGCTGGCACAAAGAGCCTTGGAAAACTCCTGGTTGTTATCCCAAGGTGCAGGCTCCCAAAGAGGAGGCCCTGGCAAAGCATTTTCCCACCTTGCTGGAGTTCAGCTGTGGCAGAACTGGAGCAGAGCTGCCCTGGCACTGGTTTGGGGCAGGAGGAGCCCTGGCTTCTCCCATGGTGGTGCAGTGGGGCTGTGGCTTTGGGGTCAAGGCCTCCCTGCTTTAGCTGCAGTGTCTGTCACCTGCTTCCCCTGATGCATCCAGAGGGCTCCACAGACACCGAGGTCGGGATTACTAATTACAGGAGAGCAAGGCAAGGTGGAGGGACTGCATGTTCCTGCAGCTCTGAAACGAGTCTCATTAAATATTAATGTATAAAATGCCACCAGCTCTTCCCAGAGGCATTCTCCTCTTCCATTAATATTTCAGGACTCGTGCTCCCATGGCCATTTTAAAACAAATTGAGGCAAAAGTTTTGTCTTAAGTACTAAACCTGCTCATAGCAGGGGGGCTTCCTTGATGTCTGCCCTGTCACTCCGGGCAGGCCAGGATGAGCTGCTGCCCAGGGAAGGGCACGGTGGCTTTGTGTCAGGGTTTAACACTGGCCTGGCAATTAAACCCAATAACAGATCCCCCTCTCCTCCCTGATAAGGAAAGGAGAGAGAATAAGGGAGAGAGGCTTATGGGTTGGAAACTAAACTACAGAACTGTAATGAAACAGTAATGATAAATAGGAAAAATTACTAAATATATACAAATATACAGGAAAAATTGATCCCATGTTCCTCTCCCCCTTACCCCCAATAACTCTCACGTCACCACCGAGGCTGCAGGGCAGCCCTGGGAAAGTCCAGGCTGGAATTCTGGGGTTGGCAGCAGTCAGGAGTTGGAGGCAGGAACACACAGATTCAGGCTGCACAGGCAGAGGAATGGATGGAATCCTCCCAGGATGCTGAAGCAAAACAGTGAACAGGCGAAGAAGGGAAGCAGGAAGGGCAGGAAGGGGTTTGACCCTTGTGATCCCTCAAATTTATACTGAGTATGAGGTGTATGGGATGGAATACTCTGTTTGGTCAGTTCTGGCATCTATCTTGTCTGTTCCTCCCCAAAGGAGGGGTTCAGGTGGGGCCTCTTTTCTCCTTCTGGGGGGTAAAATGTTCCTCAGAGCTGAGCAGTGTCCCTGGCTCTGCATCCCAGTCTCTGTAACTATCAACATCCAGTGTGATCAGTCCTAGAAGCAGACACTGCCTGAGAAACTTGCTGTTAATTTCAGCAAGTGCAGCTACTTACAAGAGACTGAGCTGACAGCAAAAGTACAAACCAGAAAATCACCTTTCTCCTGTCCCAAACCAGGCCACTTTGTCACCACATCCCCTGTCCCTTCCGCCCTTCCAGCGTAGGAAGAGCCTGGTGCTGTGGTCAGCCCCTGAAGCTATCCAGTATCACCAGTTCAGCCCAGCCAGCGACGTCTGGAGCTTTGGCATCCTCATGTGGGAAGTCATGTCCTATGGCGAGAGACCCTACTGGGACATGTCCCACCAGGACGTGAGTCACCGGCGGCCGCGCGGCAGACGACGACGTTGCCGCAGCTCATGGTGTGCGGAGGAGCTGCTGCTGCTGCTGTTGCTCCCCGGGGTGTTGGGGGGGTGTGGGGGTGTGTGTGAGGAGGAGGTGGGGGGTGTTTTTTACCCCAGGGGTTTGCCTGCTGCCCCGCAGCTCCTGATCCTCTCCCCTCCTCCGTGCTGCAGGTGATGAAAGCCGTGGAGGATGGGTTCCGCCTGCCCGCCCCCCTCAACTGCCAGCCCCCCCTCCACCAGCTGATGCTGGACTGCTGGCAGAAGGAACGCAGCCAGAGACCCAAATTCTCACACATCCACAGCATCCTCAGCAAGATGCTGCAGAGCCCCCAGCCCCCGCAGTGCCCCGGCTCCACCTGGAGCAGGTGGGTGGTTCCAGGTTGGTTCTGGTGCCGGCGGTGCCTGGATGGAGGGGGGGGAGGAGAGGGGGTGCCCGACCCTGCTCCCCTCCTCACCCCAACTGTGCTGGCAGGTCGCACAGCAGCACCATCCCCCTGGCCCAGAGAACCTTGTCAGCTTTCCCATCCTTCAGCTCCGTCGGCGAGTGGCTGGAGGCCATAGAGATGGGCAGGTACAAGGACAACTTCACCGCCGCTGGCTACTGCTGCCTGGAGTCGGTGGCCAGGATGACAGCCCAGTAAGTGAACTAACTGGTTTCCTGGCTTCTCCCAGTGCTCTGCACTTGGGTGTCACTGGGCAGGAGGACACGTGGCTGTAAGAGCTTGCTGGGGAGGGTTGGGCTACGTGTGCTGGGTGTTGAAGTGCCAGTTTCTGACCGGAGTGGTGCTGCCTGTCCCTTCCCACACACACTCAGACCCAACGCAGTTTTTTGCTGCCCAGGGTGGCAGGGCAGGGCAGGAACCATCCCACGCCTGGTGTGCTGCAGGTTCCTGTCACCCCTGGCTGCCTGTTGGGGTTCACATCACAAGTTGGGGTTTTCTTACTCCCTCAGGTCTGCAGTGGGCTGACAGTCTGAACCTGCACAGCCCACGCCCTGGGGCAGTTGTGTTTGGAGCACTCTCTGGTTGTTTTTGAGGACTGACACAGGGCTCATTTTGCAGAGATGTCCTCAGCCTGGGGATCACTGTGGCAGAGCACCAGAAGACCATCCTGAGTGGGATCCAGACCCTCCGGGCCCAGGTGATCCAGATGCATGGCCGAGGGGTGCAGGTGTGAAGCAGCCAAGCACCAACCTGGAGCTCCTGGGAGGAGGCAGCCAGTGGACCTGGACCCAACCCGAGCCCCAAAACCTCGAGGTTCTGGGTGGGATGTGGGAGTCACTGGGCTGCTGCCAAACAACAAGTCATTCCGTGTGGCAGGAGAGCAGAGCTGCCCGTCCCCTGAGCTGGGGAAGCTGAGATTCCTGGGACAGGGATGGTGTGCCCAGGTGGACAGGCTCTCCTAGCACCATTCTGTAAGATGAGTCAAACTGTAACAATGCCATTTCACATGGTAATTGGGTTAACAGGGTTGATGGACATTTGTGCACTGTCTTAATCCAGAGCTGACAGCGTTTTCATACCTAGCATCCTGCCAGTGAAATCCATCCAGCTTTTGATACAAGCTGACATGTTCTAGCAACCCCACAAGGTGCTTTTATTGCTTTTATTTTTAGAGACCAGAGCTGAGCTCGCACCCAGGGCCTAACTTCTGGAAGGTGACTTTCCCCATCTGCTCTGCTGAAAGGAAACTCTTTCCCAGCCGGGTCCCTTCTGCTCCAAGTGTTATTTCACTGAGTCTTGATGCCACAGCTGGTGAACAAAACCAAATATTCTTCACTAAAGTGCAGAGCAAGTGGTGCTGAATGTTTCTAAGGCTCTCTTGACCAGACAGTTTCAGGGGAAGACATGAAAAGCTTTGATGAGCCACGGGTGCCTGTTTTCCACCTCAGGCTGAGGGCTGGGCAGAGCCAGTGCACCCACTGGGTCTGGGGTCTGAGGGGGCTGTGCCCAAGGGATCATACACCCCAGATGGACCCTGGACTGGGCAGAGCTGACCAGGGATCCCTGGGATCCCTGAAATCCTCCCAGGCAAACCAGGACACATCAGCACTTCAGTGCTGCCTGCCATTCCTGGCAGCTCCCACTGGTGCAGGCTTGATCCCTGATGGAAGACATAAATAACACCTGCTTCATAATACAGATTTCCTTGAAGTTAATTAAATGGGTCTTTGCAGCCTTGTAGAGAGTTTTGTAGGCCTTTTATTATCATCTGTAAGTATTGCAAGTGAATTATTAATGACGAAAGGCAAAGATTTACAAAGGGGATGAGTACTGGAGGAGATGTTCACACTGGGGCTGGAAATCTCTTTGAGTCAGATCTTCCTCTGAGCCTTTTCTGAGAGGATAAGGAGCTGAGTGGTGACAGAGCCAAGGGCTGTGGGTGCTGGTGGCTGCCCTGGACCAGCAGTGGGTGAGGGCTGGGCACGCTCCAGGGAACTGGCTGCTCCTTGGGATGAACAAGCTCTCACCTTCCTGCCACCTCTGCAGTTTAAACAACATTCCCCAATGTCACTTTGTTAGTTTTTTAATGGAAATAATTTGTCTTCAAGTCTGGCTTGTGTCCAGTCTGGTTGGTCACTTGCCATCCTGCTGTTTCACACCCAGAAGAGTGATAAAGGTGACCAGAAACTTTCATTTGGTAGAAATGCCAGATCTCAAGGGTCAAGTGCAATTTGTGTGCTCTTTATGTTTACATTTATCTATAGAGATAGGATATTAGAGCTCTCTAGGCAGGGACTTGAACCAACTTGATCCTGGATCCTCTTCCTACTCTTGTCCTGCCCACTGGGGTTTCCAGATGCTGGGAATTGGTGTCGGGGAGGGTTCCTGCAGCCCCCCAGGCTCCTCTGCCAGTTGTTTGTGCAACTGTGTGCTGCTTGCTTGGTGCTGGAGTGCTCCAAGTGAAAATGAGACCATCTTTCAATCATTTCTTAGGTGTTTCCCCCACTGAATTAAGCCCTCACGCTACGTTCTGCAGGGCAATCAGAACTGGAGACATCCTTTCTTCAGCTGAGTCTCCGGCTGTTCCCAGAAGAACTTCAGTGTTTAATTACTTTTCTGACTTACTCTGCTGAGGGATGGGGATGTGGTGTTGCAGAAAGCTGGTTTTTTGTTTTTTTTTTCAGCCACCGTGGTGCTGTGGATGGGACTGTGCTGTAACTCAGCAGATACAAGAGGCATTTACCTCCCTGGCCTCCCTTCAAGGAAGGAAAGGTGCAGAGTGGCAGTGTGCTTTCTAGTTTAGCCTGGTGCAACACTGAGCACTTTTACTTGAGCTCATTAACAATAATAAAATGAGCAGATGAAGTGGTGGGGACCCCCCATGTCCAGCTTTATGTCTGCTGAGGCAGGGAGAGCTGCAGGGCTTGGCACCCCCTCAGGGGGAAGCAGAACTGGAATCGAGTTGGTTCATCTCCAGATGCTTTTTGATATTCATTAATCATGTGTTATATACTGTAAATACATACTTGAGAGGTCAATATATATTTTTATAAGCTTGAAACAAATGTAATATAATGTTGTAAGGGACACTGTGTGCATTTCATGTTTGAACTATAGTCAGGCATCTCCAGGGAATCACTGTTGGTTTGGAATAACTAATCACAGTAACAATAATAAAAATGCTAATAAAGATCTATTGACATTTTTGTTAATTTTGTATTTATTGCACTATGTTTAAAGACTGCCATAATGAGATACCCAAATACCAAGTAAGTAAAAACTACCCCAAATTCTCCCCCAGCTTGTCTGTGTGGGTCATTTCAGGTAGCAATGAATGAAGGAGCAGCTCTGCTCTGAGGGCAGGCAGGGCCAGGAATCTCTCCTGTCCCCCTGCTGCAGTCCTGGAGCAGTTGTCAGCCCAGGATCTGTGTGGCTGTGGGGATGCTGCTGAGCAAGGGGAGAAGACTGCAGAGTTCCAGTGCACAAGGCATGTAATTAATTGTTTAATTGCCTCAACAAAAACCAGGGTATGGCCAGCATGTTAAATGCAGACACTGCACAAACAATGCCAGTTAGTTAGGGATAATTCAATGTCACTCTTTCACGAGTTCACATTTCTGCTTTTCTCAGGATGCTTCAAATCAAAGCCCATGAACAACCCCCCGGGTTTCAGTGCTGACAGCAGTGGCAGCTGCCATGAAAAAGGAACCGAATGGGTGCTCACAATGGGTGAAGCCTCTTTGCCTTCTGCTGATCAATTAATTCAGCCAGCCTTCCCCAGGAGCCTGGCCAGGGCTGCTCTGGCACTATAAAGAAATAATTAGAGCTCTGGAGCAGGGTTGTGAATGGTGGAGTGCAAGGCCCAGCCAAGCAGATGTATTTTTGCCTCGACTTACCTTCCCTGGTGCTCTCCATCCCTGAGCTCCCCAGCATTTGGATGGCAGGGGGTGGGGGTCCCTCCAGCTGGGGGGGGTGTCTGTTAAACCAGGGCTCGGGGCTGCTCTGCTGCTGCCACTGCACTGAGCTGTGANGGGGGGGTGGGCAGAGCTGCTGCTTTCCCATTTACCATGGCAGCTGCCCAGCAGGGAGAGCTGCCTGCAAGGCACAGGAGCCATTTCATTACACAATTAGAAAGGTCTTTTTGGCCTTTTTATCTTGCTGAGGCAAGACAGGCACCTTCAGCATCAGACAAAGAGGATCCTCACAGCTCAGTGCAGTGGCAGCAGCAGAGCAGCCCCGAGCCCTGGTTTAACAGACACCCCCCCCAGCACTGCCCAGGTGTGCAGTTTTGGGGGAGTTTTTGGGTGTTTTGGTGATCTGAGGGATGTGCAGAGTCCTCTCCATGTGGAGCAGCAGCGATGAGAAGGTTTGTGTTGCTGAGCTGGGCAGCAAGGCATTTGCAGTCACCTCTGCAGCATCCCTGAGTCCCTCATCGTGATGAAGTGCATAGCAGGACCCACAGTGCCTGCAGCTGGGGCTGCTCCTGGTTCCCACCAAAATAATTTTATAAGGCAGTGCTATTATGACAGCAACATTTGCCCATCAAAGGATAAGAGGTTCCCTGAGTCTGTTAAAGAGGTTGTTGACAAAGTGTTGTCTCCCCTAAGAGGAGCAGGGGGGCTCTCAGTGCCCGGTGCTGTCTCATAGCACAAGGCAGAGCAAGAGATAAATCCCAGCTTTGACTTGCAGGGAAATGGGAAGTGTCAGGTATCACATCACGCTGCACCAAAATGTGATGTAGGACAATGAATCAAACTCCCCAGAATAACATTTCTTCTAGAAATAAACTTGTCGCAGTTAATTTAAACCCTTCGCCACGGAATCGTGACTTGATGCAAGTTACTTTTGCCAGCAAGTCACAAAAGTGGGTGGGTTTAATTACTATTTATAATCCAGGTAAGAGTCTGAAGAGAGGGGGAAAAGTGTCTGCAGCCAAATGTGCATTAAGTGTAGGAGAGAAACCCCAGATCCTTCATGTAGCTCCAACAGAGCAGAGTGTGTATGAGCAAGTGACCAGGAGCTTGGAGCAATCAAAAAGAGGAAAATTTGCTCCATTCCCACTTCCCTGATGAGGGGTGGGAGCTGATGGCCCTTCCTCTCCCTGCTCCTGCCAGGAACCAGCCCAGGGACCTGGAGGTGCCACTCAGTGGAAACCCCCAAGGGTAGAGCAGCACCCAGAGATGAAAGAAGAGAGTGAGATCCATGGACCCGGATCAAAACTGTCAGACTTTCCACGTCAGCAAGGAGCTGGGAATAAAAGGAAATCTGTCAGAGATTCTGAGAACCCAACAGACGAGACACAGCACAAGGCCCTGGTTATTGATGACAAAACCTCCCAAATTTGGCTCCTATGCATCAACATCTGACAGCACAGAGAGGTCCCGCGTGTTCCTCTGGTTTGGTCTTTAAGGCAGAAAGGAGATGGTTAAAATTCAGCAGCCTGAGATATTTTAAGTGTTTAATTTGGGGACAAAACCCAAATTCTGCAAGAAGGGAAGGGATCCTCTTCTGTCAACACCGATTTCAGTCTCCCAGGCTGGGAAAGGGAATTTGTCTGGGGAAAGCTTCTCTCTCTGCTGGTGATGCTGATGAGCAGAGGCTTTAAGCCCAGCTTCTCCATGGGGGCTGGTGGGACACCAAGTCCTGACCCCGGGTCCCAGCCCTGTCCCAGCCTCTGATATGACAAAAAGCAGGTGAAAAGGAGTGGGGTGGCAGCTGCCAAGGGGCTGGGGGAGCAGAGGTGGCTTGGGCTCTGTTATTGATTTGAGGAATGTTTCAAAGAGATCATTTATTTTCATTTGACTTCTGCCGACGTCTTCGTATCAGTGTCCCCTGCGTAGGTCAACATCTGTCCTCAGGAATGCTTTAATTGCATTTTCTTCACTTTACCCAGCTCTTAGCTAATGCATTCTGGCTTCATTAGATTAGACACCTATTGTCCTGAGGATGTTGTCATGTTTTCAAATGGCTTCAATCAGCACCTCCCAGGCACTGGCTATTTTGGGAGATAATAAAACTGAAACCTCATTCAGGCTGCGTGAGTAATGGAGGTGCATCTCCCACCCCCATCCAGCCTGGCTTTAAATTTGACTTGCTGACATCCCCCTGGATGCTGGCAGAACACAATTAAGTCTCTTGTCTTGCAGGCATTGTCTGCGTGGTTACACACTGCTCAGGAGGAAGAGCTCTGCCAGAGGAACTGGGTTTCTAATGATCTTGTCATCCTGAACAGCAGAGAGATGAAACGAAAGACCGAGGGAACAGTCAAGATCAAAATCCAGATTTCCAGCTGTCAGGAACACAGCAGCTCTGGTGCTTGGATCCGACCTGGCAGAGCAGCTCAGGGTACACACGTGTGTGTGTGTGTCCTCAGCGGGGAAGAGGAGAACCAAGGGGCAGACCCAGAGCTCACCCATCACCATCACTGGGCACTGAAGGCTGTTCTTGCTCTGGGGAAAGTCCTCTTCACCCCACAGGAGGTACTGTGGCTTCTGGAATTCATCCTACCTACTAAGGGACTCTAAATATATCCCAGAAAATTTCCTCTCCTCATTTTTAATAATGTCTTTCAGCCTTAAATTAGTTTTTAAAAATATGTATTGGGATGACAGGCTTTTATCACAGCTGATAGACAACATTCATCACCTCCTTGTCCTAATCCTCACAACACACACAGACTCATTGCAGCAGCCCTGCATCAATTTGAACAGCACTTCATTCATTACAACTCCATTACTGCCTGTGTATGCTTCCCACAATAACTTTACCAGTGATTTGTCACCCCACAGGCAGCTCTGGTCCCTGCCCCATGAAGCCATTGTCACTTCTCCAGCCATGGGACAGGGTGGGATGCGTGGTGGGAGGATGCTGCTGCCCTGTCCCCTGCACCCAAGCTGGGTTTTCTCTGGAAACCTTGGGAAGATCCTAGGTGGAAGAGCAGAAGTAAAATAAAATCCCTTCTCCTGCCCAGGATCTTCCAACCACTCCAGCAAAATCCCAGTTTTACAAGGAATGTCTCAGTAAGCAGAGCCCAAACCACCAGGGCAGTGAGGAGCTTTGGGCCAGAGCCAAGAGCAAGAAGAGGAAGGGACACGACCTGGAGATGGGTGATGGGGAGGAAAAGCACCGAAGCCTGAGGAGCTCAGCAGGTTTCATGGCAATGAGAGGTGCAGAGAGGGTGAAGCTGCAACATCTGCCGTGTCCCAGGAGCCTGGAGTTGTCTATGCAGGGGAAAAAAAAATAAATAAAATAAAATCTGATGGGGCTGTCTGTGCATGGCCAAGGACATGGTCCCTGTGTCAGCTCTGCTCACTGCACTGTCCCCTGTCAGCAGCTGGCAGGCAGCAGAGCCAGGGCAGGATTTACACTCCTCAGCCCATGTGCCAGAAGGTTTATGGCCCCTGTAATGTCTGGGTGCTGAGCAAACACAGCTGAGCAGCTCCTCTGCTTCCCAAGCAGCTTCCCCACTGCCCATCGGTGTGATCAGCATCCCGAAGGGGTTGGGGACAGTGTCCTGGGATGGTGGCACTTCCCTGTGGGACCAGGCAGGAAACACACTGTGACTCTGCTGCCACCAGCACCCGTGGAGAAAGACTTTGGGTCCGAGAGAGAATTCTGAGTGTGGCAAATGATTTCATCCCCCAGACAGGATGAGAATATCCCTGGAGTGAGATCCTGGGATGCTCCAGCCCTGCATAGAGAAACTTCCTACCACAAACCTCAGACAAGGCCGGGAGAGTTGTGGGGAACAGATGGTGAGTGCCAGATGGAGGAGGTGTCTGAGGAGGGAGATGTTATTATGCAGAGTGAGCCATGGGCTCCAACGAGCCTGCTCCAAACAATCAGCAATTAACTCAGGCTATTAGCAGCAAACTTTCTCTCCAAAGTTTTCTCCCTCCCCTCCCTTTGCCACTGGACCTCCTGGATGAGTTGGAGATGTGATGAGAAAATGAACCTGCCATGAATTCTCAGCGAGCTGCCCAGCTCCTCCAGCAAGCAGGAAAAAATACCAGAGGGGTTATTTGCCAAAAATAATGGGATTATTATCGGTCCAATGGGAAGGGGAAATTGGTTCTCTCTGGCAAGAGCTTTTATTTACAGTGAGCAGGTGGAGCTTTGTCCCTCTCCTCTCTGGTGCTGTCACATCCTTGGGTCCTGTCCTCCCAGGGGATGCTCAGAGCTGGTACCTCCCCAGCCCAAACATCCCATGGCACCTCCCTGTGGGGCTGAGCCAAAGCATCCCCTCCTCCAGGCTGGCAGTGGGTGCACGGTGGGTGTCACTGGGATGCTCAGGCAGCCCCCCTGCCCACCCCAACACCTCAGGCACCCACTGGTCTGGGAGCAGATGGGGCACGTCCTGGCACTTCCAGACAAACCAAAGGGCACTGGTGTGTAAACCAGTGCAGTGCTCACACCCCTGGAGCCTGCTTGGCCCCACCAGAACCTCCCTCTTGTTGTCTGCACTGCCCAAGAGAGCTGAGCTGTGCTGGAAGAGCTGGCAGGACCTGGAGCTGGCAGGACCTGGAGCTGGCAGGACTTGGCAAGTGGTTTCCTTGGCCAGCAGGTTCCATCTCCCATCACCTGTGCGTGTGCAATAATTGAGCAGCAGGAAGAGAAATCCAGTGTCCTGGTGCTGGTGCAGGAGCCCAGAGCTCAGCTCTGCCTGGCCAAGCTGCCCTCCTGGCCCCACGCTCCAATTTTTTTTTTTTTATTTTTTTTTTTTCCAGCAGCACTTCCCATCTGGCATCGATTACTGCCCAATTTCTTGTGCCTTCATTTGCAGTCAGCAGCGTCGGGCAGGCTGACATTGAGGGAGAATGACTCCTCAGATCCCATCAATCAAGTGCCACTGGGATCCAGCTTCCCAGGCTCTGGGGCTGGAAGGTCACCCTGGCTGGGAGATGATGGGTTTTCCCTCTGCAGCAGAGCCCTGTGGGCACACAGCCCCCTCCAGCCCCTCTCTGGACTCCCAGATGGACCTTTTCAGGGACAGGTGGGATGAAAATTCATCAGTTTTTCTCAGGAAATAGTGAGACAATAGAGAGAACATCACTGGGGGGGCAGGGGCACTGCCATGCTCCTGGGGGTGCTTCAGGACAGCAACCAGGCGTGAGGACATCCCTTATATCTGCCTCCCCCTTATTAAGGAAAATGAGATTAATTACACTGTATCAGGCAGTAAATCTCTCCCTGGAGAGACAGGGAGGGTGCCTGGGATTTTTGGTCTCTGTGTGCAGTGTTAAAATTAGCAATTCAGCCTAATCCCATTTCTCAGTGTAATAATGCTGCTGGGGGAGGGGAGTGCAGAGCTCTGCCTTATGGCCACTAATTTTCCGAGATAAATAGAGAATTTTATCCCTGCTCTCGTCAGAACTAGGGATGAAATTGCTCTGAAGATCACAGCCTGCAAGCTGTGTGTTCCCACTGCTGTGTTTTGGGAGGACATTGATGCTCTCCCCTTGCTCCAGCGTGACAGCTGAGCAGTGGCATCCTCCAATTCCATGGCAAGGGCCAACCACATCACTTCTCACATTATCCTGCTGCAAATGAGGTTCACTGGACAATATGGATCTGATTGGAAGCACAGCTGGGGAAAGAATCCTGCCTTTCAGAAAGCTGCCACCTATGAATAAATTGGATATACTTGTTTTAGTTTCCTCAGAGGCTCAAGTGTTCAGCCAAGACCCAGACTGGTTCCTGGGCACCTCTCACAGAGGGAAATCCTTGGCAGCTCTCAGGAAGGGGCTCATGGTGCTGCTTTCCCACCCCCTGTGGCCAGAGGGGAGATGGACTCAGAATCCCCTTCCCAGAGCATCACTTCTGCCTTCTGATTAATATATCATACCCAGCTGCTGGATTGTGTCAGGCAGGTTAATTAAATGTTAAATCTTCCTCAGCCAGCAAATAAACAGCCAAGCAGAAACACACCTGCCCAAAAAAACCCACTGAAAAAAAAACACATCAGAAGGGAGGGGGGGAAGGGGAAAGCAAAGTTAAAGAAGCTTGAGCATCATCATCATCATCATCAGCTCTGCCCCCAGGTGATGAGAGGCAATCCAAGCCTTGTAATTCTGCTTGGGGAACATCCATGCATCAGCAATCAGAGAAAAAAAATCCACCTTTTTTTTGTTGTTGTTGCTTTTGTGGTTTTTTTTTTTTTGTTATTTCCCTGTTAGAGAAGATTAGGGCAGACTTGCCTGTGTGCAAAACGCTCACAGATTCCACAGATGGATGAATTTGTGTGGAATATCTTCACTGCTGGCTGCACACACTGCAATTGAACATAGCATTTGGAGATGCAGCCTGCTCAGCAACACTCCTCAAAGGCCAGGGGTTTCCAGACACACATTTCAGTTTTGAATTTCCAGTTTTCACAATCGCCTGCTCAGAGAAATGACTGACAAGCTCCTCCCTGCCTCTCTTAGTGATGCTAAGGGATAGTTCTCCTTGTGATGCCTTTGGCTGACCCAGGAAACATGGATTTCTGGCGGAATTACAGAAACCAGCTGGAGGAGCTGCCTGTGATGTCCTGCACCTTCAAATCAAAACATCCTGGGTGGAAATGTTGCCTGAAGACAGCTCGAATTTGTTCTGAGCTGCCACCCCTCTATCAGCAAGCAGGGAACTATCTGTTTATTTCTTACAATGTCACCAAATCAGTGACCACCTGAAGGTGTCCAGGAGGATAAAGACTTGTTTTGTGGAGGGACCTGTTCCTGACAACACCTGAGGGTGCACATCCATCAAACCGCCTGGAAGAGCCACCCCTGAGGATCAGTATCTCCCAGCCCCTCTGTGGAAGTTCAGTGTCAGCACATCCTGGGGAAGGCACCTCGCCGGGTTCCAGTTCTGCACGTTGTCTGTCTAAGAGTTTCACATTTCCATCAGGAATTTGGAGGCTGAACTTTGGAGTCCCACGCCCTGAGCAAAGCTGCAGCTCCAGACCCTGAGCATCCTCCCTGGGTCCTGGCCAGAGGGATGAGCCAAGTGCCAGCCAGCTGGGAAGGCAGGAGGGCTTTTTTCCCCTGCAGAACTGCAGTTTTCCAGCACTATAAAACCCCCCAGATGCCAAGCTCGTGTCAGTCCTTCTCCAGCCAGGGACAAGAGCCCTTTCCAACCTGAGAGAAGATTTTAATCTGCTGTATTCACTCAGTTTACAGAAGAGTCCAGCCTAAAGCCAGGCCAGCATACAAATAACACACCTGACAGAACAAAACATCCCCAAACCCACAAAGAAACCAGCCAGCTCCCTGGTGCTGCCCCTGGCATCTGTGAACTGGAGAGGAAGGTTCAAGCTTTGTTTGACACACCACGACTGCCCAAAGTGATGCCAACCATTTATACCAGCAATAAAACTGCAGAAAAATGCTCAGCCCTGATCTAGAGTGGCACAACAGAGCAGGCAGCATGCAAAACGGATTGAGGTGATGAATTGGTTTGGATATTGGCTGCCAGGTAGCTTTAATTCTTGTCGGATGCAATTAAGTTGCTCTGAAGATTGGAAAAGGAGCTTGCAATGAGCTGTTTTGCTGGGTGGGTTGTGCTGGGGGTGCCCTGCCTGAGCAGCATCACCTCTGCAAAGAGGAACCTCTGGCTGGGCTGCCTCCACACTGAAAGGACAGAGCAAATCCAGCCCAGGCAGCCACAACCCCTCCAGTCCCCCAGATTCTGCTGCTTCCAGGTGCTCAGTGTTATTCTGCAATTACAAAATATTTTGTTATTTTGGGGTTTTTTGTTGTGGTGGTTTTTTGTTTTTTTTTTTCTGTAGGAATAATTAATGCATTCACCCCCCCTAAGAGCACAGATCTGGCCTTTCATCCTTCAGAGGAATCAGGATTTACACATTTCCCTCTGGGGCAGGGTCTGCACCAGGGGACTCTGCAGGAACAGCCCAGGTGTAGCCCCCCCCTCCCCACCCCTTATTCATCTACAGAACTATCAGAATTCTTCTCCAGGCTGGGTAATTTTAAAATTTTTTTTTAATTTTTTTTTTTTTTTTTCCTGCACAATTAAAGCATAATCTAGACTTACCCCTCTGCATCCAAGTTAGCGTTTTAGTTTTATTTACAGCTCAACTAATTGCTTTTTAATTAGCACATTAACTAAACTAAATGCTGCCGAGGCAAGGAGACTTGTAGTTTAGTAGTTTACAATATTGCCACCTGCAGTTAGGACTTTGAAGCTGCCAAAACATCTTAAATTGCCATTCCCAAGCAGAGGGTACAGGCTTGAGGCTTCTACCAGTGACCTGCTTGTATTTTAAAGAAAACTCAGGTATGAATCCTGTTCTGGCAGCTTCCTTCCATCCCACATGCTGCCTCAAAGATTTGCACCAATGCATAAATTACCTCCCAGAGCAGCTTTTCCAACCTTCCTTCTTAATCATGCTCTAGGCTTGGATTTTACCAAAAGCAGAAATTTTCCAAACCTAGGAAAATTCCCTATAAAAAAATCCTCATGTAAAGCCCCTTCCAAGAAGCTTAAACCAAGGAGGAAAAGACCAGTGTGACAGTGAACACAGAAACAGGCTTGTTTTTAGAAATAAAAAAATCTTAGACAAAGTTAGAGCAGTCAAGTTCTTTACTCTGAATGTTCTGAATGTTTTCTTACACCCATTAACACGATGTCACTTTAGTGTCCCTGCTGAAGCACAGGAAGGATTTTCAGGTTGTCTCTTGCAGATGCCATTTGACATATTTTTTTTATGACCCCCACAGAACAAACCCTTCAGGAACTGAAGATCATCCCCCTGCTCCACAGAGCAGAACAAGTATCCTCTCCTCTCCTGGGCCAGCTACAAAGATTCACAATAAAAAGGAAACTCTGGAGCCTGAGGGAGAAGAGTCTCTCACATTTCAAGACTTTGTGTGAATTTTGCACAGAGATCTTGTGCTTCAGAGAGCTCTGCTTTTCCAGGCTGCTGAAAAACAAGACAGTGGCTGCAGGGAAGTAAAAGACAAGACTTCTCCCTGGCTTCATTTTGCTAGGAAGTACATTTTAAAATATCCATATGATAAACCTTTCCCAGGAGGTTACATTTAAAGTTGAATTTTCATGAATTTGCACCGAAGCAAGATTTATTTTCTGTAAGTAAGGTGGGGAAAAACCCCATTAATGACTGAGGAAGTTATTCCATTCTGTTCACACAGAGTTTACTTGTTATGGCTGTATCAAAGGAATGCATGGAATCAACTCAATTTAGATGATTTCTCAGCAAAACAATTTTTTTTTTTTTTTTCAGCAAAACAATGTTTTGACTAATCCAAGCCTTGTCTATACTCAGTTCCAGGAGTGCTGCTTCTCCTGAAGATTTTGAAGAGGATGCAGGAAAAGCAAAGTTCTCTCACCAGGGATATTGCAGGAGGTTTTAGGTTGCTCTCAGTAACCCAGTGGAACAGCAGTCTAAGCTGATTGATGCTGTTGAGTCGAAGTATTTGTGATATTTTATTTCTTTAAAAACAGTAAAATGCACCAGTTGACTATAAAACTCTCTGAGACAGTTACAAATATAATGGCTACCATAAGAACAAAGGGATTGCTACCCATGGCAGCACCATGAACTGCAGAGGAAGGTTTCCATTTAGTCCCAGGCACCAGTAACTTGCTTTTGGGTATCTCAGGTACTGCACTGAGATAGCAATTGTCTTCTAAGTACCTGTGCAGAGAAAGGAGGTGCCTGGAATGAAGCACAACACAGCTCATCTGCTGCTTTCCTTGCCCAGGCAGATGCAGACTCCAGTCACTGCTTCTGCCTTCTGCAAGACACCACAACAGCCTTTCTACCCAGCTTGGTCTGCAAGCCCAAGATAACTGTATCTTGGTCCCAGCCTTAAAGGAAATAGTAATTTTTTTCCCTGAATAATAAAAAAAAATACAATCTATTCTAATACCATTACATATTATAGATAAAAAAAGAAAAATCAGTTCTTCCATTCTATAAACTAATGGAAGGAAGACATTAGAATAAGAAATAAAGGCAGCAGCCCTAAATGCAGCTTTCTCTATGTACAGAGGGATGTCCACATTCACCAGGTTTCATCTGTGGGTTTTTGCACCACTGCAAGCTTGTGCAAGACGAACCTAGAAAGAGAAAACAATCACTGAGACACTCCTGTCCCACAGCTTCTGCCTGAAGTAGGAGACACTTCCAGTTTTGATTCAGAGCCATTGACAGCAGCTCTCTTTCAAGCAGCACATGGCTTGTGCAGTTTGTCTTAAGCTAGCTGTGATGTAAAGCTGCTCCCCCCCTCCTTCCCTTCTCAGTTCATGCTTCTTGACATGAGCCAAAACACAAGACAAAGCTGTGGGGGGGGGAAAGGAGTTCCTATTATAGCTCAGCAGTCCAGATCCTAATGCCAGAGTCACTGCCTCACAACAGCAGGTCATGGCTGGAAAAATAGACTTACTGATAGCTGCTTCATAAATCCTTGGGCTTCTGGATTCAGATGAAGAAGATTCTTCTTGGTCAAATCACTTGCTGTTAAACGAATGCTCTGTGGGGAAAAAAAAAATAAATCTTTGGTTTTCTGTTTGGTCAGCTGTAGTAGCTAGAAGCAGAAAAAAAAAAAAAAAAAAAAAAAAAAAAAAAAAAAAAAAAAAAGAAGAAAAAAAGGTAAATAAAAACTCAAGCTTAGTAGGAGACTGTGTACAGAGAACTACATCCTGCTTGGCCAGGAGCTGATCTCACACCTTCCTTGTGGCCCATTGACACAACTGCCAGCAGAAGCTGCTTTAAATGTTACTGAAACACACACACATTCTGCTTTGACCAGCTCAGACAGCTCCCACTTCCAGCTACAAATCTCTTGAGATTCTTTTTAAGCCAGATCAGCCCCTGGCAAACTGCAGTGGCACAACCAGAGAGACAGAAACGAACGATGGGGAAGGGGTAAGGCCCCCACCAAGTCACAAGTTCTCCCTTCAGCATAGGAGGAGAGAATAAAAAGTCTGATTTACCTCCCCTCCTCCCACAGGGACAGTGATGAAGATGTCACTGCTGTCAGCCAGGGGGCTGCCATTGGCAGAGATGGTGTAAACACGCTCGTTCACCGCGGGCGTGCGCAGACCCGGGGTCTTGAAAATTCTGGAAGAAGTTACAGGTAAGCTCAAAGCACTGTGACTGGGAGACTTTACAAAGAGATGACAGAACCAAACATACAGCAAGGGGATACAAACCTGGAATCAAACCTGGGTGTGACCATGGAGGAACCTCCCCGAGCACAGAGGTCAATAGCTCTGCCATTAGCTGGAGTGATGAAGTTGCTTTTGCTTGATCTATGAGAAGGAAATAAATAAGAATAGTTTTAACAAACGTACAGGCATTGTCTTATTAAAGACTTGTGTGAGGTTCTCTCCACAGCAAACCAGAGGTTCTTACTAATCCAGAGCTGGGGACAGCTGGTCACCACAGGAGAGGAAGTTTTCCATCTTTAATTCACTCTCAGATCATCGATTTTATTTTTTTTTTTCCCCCCACAATATAGCACAACTACACAAAACAGCCTGCTAACCCACATCCCACACTTACTCTTCATTTCTGAAATCCAGTGAAAAAAAAAAAAGAGACCCCCTGTTACCTCTTACTCATGTGCTTCACTCTTGCTGAAGGAGGCCTTCTGCTCCTGGACACGGGCACTTTTTTAGTGGATGCTGTCACCTGGAACACACATTCATCACCAGATCAGTTATTCCACTTCCAGGTGACAGCTACATGACCACAGGCACCATCCCAGAAAGCCCTGGGGATGCAGTCATCACCAAGAGTAGGGATTCACCTTCCCAGTTCTTGGATGAGTGTTTTCAGCCTCCAGCTCTGGACCACACTGACTGTCATGCTTTGCTTTCTTTGCTCGTGGAAAGGAAGGAGGATCTGCTTCCTCTTCAATGACTTCAGTAACCTGTTTAGATTTTTCCACTGGAAAGAGAAAGCATTATCTAGGTTGAAAACAAATAACTTGACACCATTAGTTAGAAGCTGAGGTGAACAGTCAACAAGTACAAGCATTTTTGGCAACAATTTGCTTCTGAAATCTAAATCCCAATGTAATCCAAAGGGCTGACACATCATTGCTTTGAATTATTTGATAAAACCAGGCTACTTCTACTAGTAGGGCTAAACATAGGGTTATTTTCCTCTCTTTAAATGTGTTGAGGGATGCAAGCAAGAACTGAATTATTATTCACAGAATGTAAACCCTGATGTGTTTCCACCTCACTGCCCTTGTCACATTGCTTAAAACAAACTGACCTTTCCTGATGACTTTCAAAGGAGTCTGGATAACTTCTGCTGTTAACTTGTTTATTTCTGTTATTTCCAAGTCTGCCTACAATGAAAAAAGTCACGACAATCAGAATTAACAGAAACAGCCCTAAGAAGTCAAAGCTGTAGAGCAAATCCCCAGCTGTTTCACAGTGAGGACACCTCCTCTTCTGCTCAGACTGAGGCTTTTCCACTTTTTCTAGACGTGGCAGCACACGTGTGCCAGGCAGGACCGATGTGTCTGGTGTGGCAGATGCAGGTTTGCTTCTCCCCTGCCCAACCAGCTTACAAATACTGTCATTTAGGGGAAAGTACCTGGGCTCCCCGAGGGACACCAGAGAGGGGAGAGACCAACAGGGAGCAGCATAAGCACACAAACCCCTGATGGATACCACAGGCAGCTCTTTCCCCATCTTAGCACAACGTTTGTAAAACCATTTCCACATCCTCTGCCCCCCGGGGCTCCCACCCCCTTTGCTGCCCGCAGAGGAACCGCGGGTGCCCGCAGGGGTGTTCGAGGTACCGGGAGATGCTGAAGGTGGGTTCTTACCGTTGCAGCCTCTTCCAGAACCTTTTTGCTTCCTCCTTTTACTGCCAAGAGAAGAGTTTTGATACGATCAAGAGATGCCCAGCAGAGCCCGGACATCGGCACCTGGGGGGGCTCAAACAACACCCAGGGGACACCCACCGCTCCTTTATTACCATTTCTGTTCATTCCCTAAGGCAAACCCAGCCCAGCAGCCCCCTCCCGGTACCGGTCCCGGTCCATACCGAGGTAGTCCAGCCAGTTAACCTCGCGGAGGGCCACCGGCAGCCGCAGGAGCTCGATGTTGTACAGGTTCTCCGCCTCCTTGACCAGGCGCTGCCCGTTAGTCCGCAGCTGCTCCACCCGGCTCCTGACTGCGGGGAGGAACACGGCTCAGCCCGGTTCGGCTCGGTTCGGTTCGGTCCCGCTTCCCCCCGGCTCCCTGCTTACCCTCACGGTCAAAATCCTTCAGGAACGCCGCGAGCTTCCTGCCGCGGGCGCTCGGGGCAGCCTTTTTCCTGGCGGGAGGCATGGGGATGGCGGCGGCGCTCCCGGTGCTGGTATCGGTATCGTCGGTACCAGGAGCGTCACCTCCCGCCGAAAGTTCAAATCCAACGGCCGCGGACCGGCGGCCAATCAGAGATCGGCGCCGTGAGATGACGCCGGGGACACCGGTTCAGCCCCTCCGTTCATCGCCAGGCCCGGGCAGCGAGCGGNGGGGCTGCGGGTGGTCTGTGCCCTGCTCTGGGGGTCTCCTGGGTGATTCCAGTCGTGGGTGGCATCACACCCCGGGCATCCTGTCCTCACAGGGTGACAGGGACTCAGTGAACCCTCACACTGAGTTAGTTTGACTTATTTATTTAGAAACAAGTTAAATGAGTCTGTCTGCTGACCATGGGTACAGTGCATTGAGCTAATGTTTTTTTTGTTGTGTTTTTTTTTTTTTTCCAACTCAGATACACTTCTTAAGGTGTCTCTGTTTGTGGATAACCATCGGGAGCTGTGCTGCTCACCAGGCTCCTGACAGGGCAGGAGGAACCAGCACTGCTCCAGCTCCAGTACCTGATGCATCCTGAGGTACCACAGAGGAGGAAGCACCCAGGAAGCTCTGATGGTGCTGAGCTGGGTCCTGGCCCTCAGCAGGAAGGGCTGGGGCTGCTTCATTTTCAGGAGGTGGTGTCAGAAGAGGCTGAGCTGGACCAGCAAGACCTTCATCCCATCTCTGCACTGGAGGGGCCAGGGCCCCATCTGATCCTGTAAAGGGAAAGCAACAAGCCCCACAGACTCAAAAAAAAAAGAAAAAATGGAAATCAAACACAANAAGTATTTGTGATATTTTATTTCTTTAAAAACAGTAAAATGCACCAGTTGACTATAAAACTCTCTGAGACAGTTACAAATATAATGGCGGTTGTACGAGGAGCGGGCGGCGGAGTTGGGTCTGGCCGTGTCCCTGCGGCGGGGGCCGCGCTGCCCCTCGCTGGCCGAAGCCCTGGAGGGTCTGCAGGACGTGGAACGGTACTACCGGCACCTGTATCCTTCTGCGGGCGGCTTCCCCGGGCAGCGGGAGGGTGCGGGTGTCTCTTTGTGATCCTTACCGGGTGCCAAGGTGTCTGGAGAGCGAGCTGCTCCTGCGCGGCATCAGCTGTGAGAGCCTGGAAGAGATGGAAGCGCTCCCGCAGGCTTGGGAGAGGATTTTGGAGCGCTACAAGGGAGATGTTGTTGAAGGTAGCACAGCCAGGGGGGCTCTGGGGGTCTCCTGGGTGATTCTGGGCGTGGGTGGCATCACAGCCCGGGCATCCTGTCCTCACAGGGTGACAGGGACTCAGTGAACCCTCAGACTGAGTTAGTTTGACTTATTTATTTCTGTATGGCTGTTAGAAACAAGTTAAATGAGTCTGTCTGCTGACCATGGGTACAGTGCATTGAGCTAATGTTTTTTTTGTTGTGTTTTTTTTTTTTTTCCAACTCAGATACACTTCTTAAGGTGTCTCTGTTTGTGGATAACCATCGGGAGCTGTGCTGCTCACCAGGCTCCTGACAGGGCAGGAGGAACCAGCACTGCTCCAGCTCCAGTACCTGGTGCATCCTGAGGTACCACAGAGGAGGAAGCACCCAGGAAGCTCTGATGGTGCTGAGCTGGGTACTGGCCCTCAGCAGGAAGGGCTGGGGCTGCTTCATTTTCAGGAGGTGGTGTCAGAAGAGGCTGAGCTGGACCAGCAAGACCTTCATCCCATTTCTGCACTGGAGGGGAAGAAAATGTAACGATGGGGATGCAGGGACAGCCTGGCAGAGTCTGCTCTGGTGGCTGCCAGGGCTTGCTCAAAGCACAGCCTGAACACTTCACCCTCTGGCAGCTGCTGCCAGCTCCAGGGACACATTTTCCTGGCTGTGGCACTGATCTTGTGTGACATTTCCCCTAAGCAGTGGGGATGCCTGTCTCTAAATAACAGCTTTTTGTAAGAAAACCATAGTTTCTCGTGGAAAGCCAAATAAAAAATTGTCCTTAGACCAGGTGTGTGTGTGTTTTGCTCCCTGCTTGGTGCGTGTCCCAGACCCAGGTGGTTCCTGTGGCCACCTGAGGGCACTGCGACCCTGCTGAGTGGGGGCCGTGCCGGGGCTGGGGACATCCAGGCTGGGACCTCAGCTTTTGACTGGAGAGTTCTGGAGGGGAACAGCTCCTCCTGCCTGGGAGCTGGAACCGCTGAGGTCCCAGCCCGTGGCTCTGCAGCAGGCACTGGAAGGTCCGTGAATCACTCTGGGTTTGTTTCTGTGTCCGAGCCCCCCAAGATCCAGCTGTGATGTGGCCACCATGGCTAGCTGTGCCATGGCCAGCCGTGGCTTCTGGTCCTTCCAGGGGCTGGGGGAGCTGAGTGTGGGGAGGAGGAGTTCAGTACCAGGGCTCTGTGATAACTGGTGCAATACACCTGACCATAAAAATAAAGCTGAGCTCTGGAGCAATGCTCCTGGAGTGTTCAGCCATGGAGATCTGTCTGTCAGGAATGCAATAAAATACAGCTGGCAGTTGGAGCTACCTTTAAAATCCTCAGGAAACACAAATCTCGGGCTTTGATTTTCAGCCTCACTAAATTAATTTGAAAATAGTTATTCTTCACTTACAGGGAAAGCATGAACTCAGATCACTGTGTCTGAATACCCGTGAACATTTATAGAGAGCATCTGACTTGTGTCTGGTGAGTTTGTGTTTTCACGTGGGGTGAGAGTCAGCTCCTGGTCAGCAGTGTCTGTTCTGCCTCAGCAATGAGGACCTGCTGTGGGGAACTCCAGACGTTCAAAGCATCCCAAAAGCTCCAGCGTGGGCTCGTGGATCTCAACCAGATTTAAAAATTGATTTTTACTACAGGAGTCCACGTTTAGGAAAAGGATAAAGGCTTTGGCACCTGAATGCAAGTGCAGACTGAGTTGGAGGCAGAAATACCCGATAAAAAGCTTTGTGAGTCACCTCATAAACCAAGCAGGGCTCTCACAGGCCCTTGTGGGCTTTGTGCTTGTTCTTTGAGACTTTCATCCTGGCCTGGAGCAGATGTGCTTTCCCCCAGTGTGACATGCTCTGTGCAGGGTCTGTTTGTCTGCCCTTGGAGGTGTGGGCACCAGGAGTGACCAGCTCAGCTCTGTGCCACCCTGGTTTGTCCCTTGTTGGTGCATCCAGCCCCTCCTCACCCACCAGAGCTTCTCAGGCTGCCTGCTCTGCACTTCACACCTCTGCAGCTTTGCAGTTCTTCTCATCACTCATCTTAGCTGCCAGTTCTTCCTAGGTTTTATTTCAATCCTTCCTTCCTGCTTTTCCCCCCAACCCTTTCTCTCCTCCTCCCTCCTCCTGTGGAAACAAACCTACAGTAAGTGTCTCTTGAACTTGCCTGAACTCCTTGTCCCAAGCACCTTCTGACTAATCCTTTCCAGATGTCCAGGAACTTTTATGGTTAGCAGTTTTGCTCAAGTTCCTCGTTTGTTCTCAGGCAGAGCAAACATTATAGTTCCTAATATTATTTGAAAAATAAGACTGATGATGGCTGAGGAGTCATCAGCTCAACATGCAGTGACTACAACAAAGCACCACCTCAAACCTCAACCCCCCAAGTGGAGCACAACAGACATTTTTCCATTTTTCTCCCATTTTCCCTTGTTTCAGGATTGACCCTGGCACATAACGTATAGATTGTAAAATGCCAGTGGCAGGAGAGACCTTCCTGCAGTTCAGGTTCAAGCCAGTGAGTCTCCTGACCATTCTGCTACGTGAGGAATGAATCCAAGAACGTTTGCACACTAGTCATCTTTTCCAATTCATAGGAAAGCAAATGATCTCCTCCTGCTCCCATAAATTCACCCTCTCTCCTGCTTCCCCCCCCCACCCAAGTGTTTGAACTGTTTGCCAAAAGCTTTATTAAAAACTACAAGATGCAGTTTTGTTTCCAACCAAGTCCCAAACAACCATGGTAGGTGGAGAAGAAACATTTGGTTCAGTCAGAGCATTTTTGTGTCTAATCCATGGCCACTTGTCAGCCAGAGATCAGGCTCAGCTCTGCACAGGGCAGAATGGGACCTTCCCTTTTCCCTCCTGGGCTCAGGAGATGAACTCAAGCTGGGTCAGACCTTGCAGCCTCATTTCCAAGAGGACCTGACCATGGCTGCTGGGAGTAACCCTGTCTGTGGGGATGCTCTGGGGATGCAGGGTGTCCCAGCTCTGCCTGGCCAGACCCCAACCCCACGCTGCTCCTGGTGACATTCTGGTGGCAGGGCACATGCTGTGCTGCTGCTGCTGCCAGCCCGGGGCCTTTCCTGCTGCCTGACCTCCTGCCTGGAGTGGGGAAACTGCTGGAGATGCCACTGGTGCCAGTGTCCTTATCCTCCTCATGGTGCTAGGCAGGGACCCCGCCAGCTGCTGTGTGTCACAGCTGCTCCTGGTGTCACAGCCTCCTCCTGCTCTTCCAAATGCTCTCTCGGTCTGAAACCCATCAGCCAGTGCTGAGAGAAAACATTTGAGGGGAAGCCAAAGCAGAAGGAAGCAAAGCTGTTCCTCTGATGACATTCCTGCAGCTCTGTGTCCCTCTGCCTGGTGGGAGTGGGGAGAGCCAGCCCTGCTGTGGGCACCTGAGAGGCCAGCAGCCACCAATACCATCACTCATTCCTTTCTTAATGTTACCTTTACAGGTGGGTTCCACCATCTCCCTCTCCTCTTGGAGGAACTGAAGTGACCAAGAGGTTTGAAAAGAGCTGATCTCAGAGCGAAAATCAGTGGCCGACCCATCAGGAACTGTAAAGGAGACAAAGTACCCGCTATCTGCAAGTTGGAGACAAGAGAAAGTGTTGACAGAGGTGTCAGAGGTGTCCAGGCCAGCTCTCTCCCCCAAGGAGCTTTCCTTTCCTCCCCCAGGAACTCTCCAGGCTGTGGTGCAAAGCTGGGGGCTGCTCCCCACGGGGTGTCTGGGGGAGCTCAGTCTTGTGGCTCTGTTCTGTCACCCCAGAGCAGGTCCTGCAAGGGGTTGGGGTGTGTGGTGGCACAAGGAGTCCTAGACCCTCCCTGCACCCACCCGTGAGGCAGGCATCAGGAGCAGGGGATGGGAGAAGCAAGGGGTGGAAAAATCCAGATGATGGAGCGGAAAGGAAAAGCACCGCGGAGCAGGGGAGCCTCTGCCTGGAGCAGGGGGGGGTGAGGGCTCAGCTCTGCTGATGAGGGACCCAAAACCCAACCCTGCTGCCATCTGTGTTAGTCACCTCTGTGGGAGCCAGGCCTGAGGTGGGCTGAGCACTGGAGGAGAGAGGCTGAGGGGCAGATGCTCTGTTCCGTGCCGGGCACTGGGGTCCTGCAGGGACCCGGGGATGCTGAAAAACCCCAGAGGCACCAGGGGGGGAATAATCCAGAGCAGCTTTTGCTGGACACGACTCCCCCAACTCTAAAAGGCTTTTTGGTGGAGTTTAATAAGATTAGTCTGTAAGCTCTGGAGATGTCAGCTTGCTGGCAGGGCTGTGCTCAGTAGTTCCCTGCGCGCCAGGGAATGCTGTTGCTCATTTTGTTGGCCTCCACTTTGCTGGATCAGGCTGTTGCTTTGCTCCTCAATTAGCCACATCTGCTCAGCAGTAACAAGCTGGAGATTAGAAAGCCCGGAGAGGGGTGCAGGAAAGTTCATCCATGTGGAAGGGAGCTCCCAGCACCTCCTGCCCCGGGGTTGCACCCAGCCTGGCCCCATCCCCACCAGCAGCCCCGCCAGGACCCCCCTTATGGCTGCACTGTGACACTGTACAGCTCCTGCTTTTGCTGCACAGTGTGTGCTCTCCACAGCTCCAGTCTAGGGCTGTGCTGACATTACTGAAGCTACTGGTAATAAAACATGTCACTGGAGGGGCCAGGGCCCCATCTGATCCTGTAAAGGGAAAGCAACAAGCCCCACAGACTCAAAAAAAAAAGAAAAAATGGAAATCAAACACAAATTGACAGGAGGGCTGGATCTCCAGACATGCAGAGTGCTTGATCCTGTGGCCCACCCTGTTGAGAAGCACCTCCAGGACCTGCCACCTGGGCAGGGCAGAGGGACAAGGGGCACCCGAGAGCCTCAGCATCCCAGTGCCACGTCATCCTGCAAGTGCTGAGCTCTCCCAGTGCACCAAACAACAAATAAATGCTGTTGATGCCTCTACCATCCCGTCAGGGATTAGTACATGCTGGAGCAATTTGCATGGGGATGAAACTTGGAAGGAAGGGCAATGCTGAGGGAATACGGTATTATTTATTATTGCCAGTTGCAAGGGAACAGCAGCAGCCTCCAAGCTTGTATAACTCTGGAACATGACTATTATTAGAACAGAAATTTAGCAAGCAATTAGCTAATTGCAACTCACATTGTCTGTTGGCAATTATAAGGAGAACAGCTATAAACTCCACCAGATGGGACTCAAACGGGTCAGTCTCTTTTTTTTTTTTTTTCCCCCATCCCCAAAGGGCATTTGCTCTGAATTAAATGACAGGTTCTGAGCAGAGATCCATGGAAGAGGCCAGTCCTGTGAGCAACCCCCCCCTGGGGGTCCCTGCAGCCTCCCTGTGCTCAGCAGCCACCTCCTGCCTCTCTCCAGATGCACCTTTGGTGGAGCTTGTCCTTTCCAGGTGGCCCCAAATGAGGCATCTCCAAGGCTGGAGAGTTTGACTGATTGCTCCACGGTGTCACTCATTTACTCTGCTCCACTGATATGTGTTTAGTAGCCCTGGGAAAGTGGGGGGCAGAGCAGTCCAGCTAAAAGATGTATTTCTTCCCATCCGTTTGTTTATGGCTCCACACAACTCCAGATTACACCTTATCTTCTTTCTCCAGCAGTAGCAGAGATTGGTGCCTCCCTCAAAGTGATTTCCCAGTCTCCTGAGGTTATTGGAGGTTTTCCTAGTGGGACAGAGTCAGGAAAGGGATCTCTGCAAAGCTTAGGAGGTGAGGCAGATGATGTCTCCCCCCTGGCAAGCACAGGAGATACCAGCAGGTCAGTTCTCATGGGGCAGGGATTATCTCGTGGCTTTTGTCAGAAATATCTCAGTGATGCAGCACCAGAACATGACTGATGGCTTGAAACATGAGGCCTGGAGCCGAGGGATCTCTCAGTGCCTGCTTTACATCTGTTTAAGCCCAAGGAGATGCAGGTATGCTCGCTGCCCCTGCAGCTTTGTCATCCTCTGGATGAGTTTTGTGCTTGGTGAGCAATATTTTAAAGTGATGCTAAAGAGAGGTGTCTCCTGAGTGGCTGAGAAACTCTCACTTGCCTGGGAAGTATTTTTCTGCTGCAGAATGCTGAGATCCAAGCTGTGTGCCCATGGAATGGGGTGTTTGGGTCTAGAGGAGTGGGAGTGGCAGGCAGGGAAACTGGTTATGAATCTCAGATTCCTTCTTAGGCTGAGTATGGAGAGACTTGGCCTTATAAATAAAGCATCCCAGAGGGTATTCTGAGGGCAACATTTGGCTTAAGAACCTCAAATCTGCAGTCAGACCCTCTGTGGCTGTGGAAGGAGCCTTGCTCTTGATCTTCTCTAACTGTGGTGATGCCATTGGCTCCCTCAGGAGAAGAACATCCCTGTTTCAGGTCAAGCTGATGCTGATCTGGAGACAGCTGTGGGATCTGGAACAGATTAAGCCCCTCTAGATGAATTTCACAAATAGCAACACAAACCCATTGCACACCTTAGCTTGATACTAAGCAGAGGATGAGTTGGTATTCATCTCCGAGCAAACGCAGGGTAATGAGGGAGAAACATCAGGTTTGAGTTACAGAGCCCAGGTTTCCCAAAGGAGGCTGTTTATGGGGTGACCATTTATTAAAGACAAATGCTATCATTTGAAACATATCTCATGTGGAGCAGGGGATGGGCTGCTGCAAAGGAGCAGGAACTGGAGATGGAGCTTTGCATTTCCAAGCCACTGCTGGAAGGCAGCTCTGTGTGTCCAGGGAGGTCTGATGAGAGCTGCACGGCCACGACAGCCCCAGCCCCTGCCTTCCACAGCCCCACGAGATGCTGAGTGCCACGACCCAGGCCAGATATGCTTAACTTTGAGTTATATTTAGCAGCAGGCAGAGAGGCAATCCAGTTACCTGGAGTCAGAGCAGTCATCTGCTTAAAATAAGCAGGTACTGGATGGGGGCCCTGGCCCAGGAGGGCTGCTCAGCTCCAGGGTGCCAAACTCTGCTCCAGAAACCCCCAGAAATGGGAGCTGGGAGCTGCAGAACACCCGAGAGGCTAGGGTGGACCTTGTCCTCTTGGGGTAAGAGGTCTCCTGGCTCTGCCTGGGGTGAGACAGCAGTCAGTGACATGTCAGCTCATCCATGTCCTCGCTCAGAAAGCCCCACAGGGCTCTGTCTCTCCATGCAGAGATCCTCCCTGTTTTTTTCTGTTCCTCCTGAGGCAAGCCAGAGTCAGCAGCCACTAGTCCCCAGCCTGATTTTCCTTCCCTTTCCTGAGTTAGTGATTTTGAGCTGCAGGGCAAATGTTAAATGTTAACAACTGCTGTTAAAGTCACATCTGCAGGTGATTTTTCTATTCACCTGGAAAGAAACAGCCTTCATTCAATTCACTGAAATGTACACGTTGCCTTTCTGAAATCCTTCTGGAGAGAGATCCTGGCACCCTGACAAGCTGGTGCTGCTTGTTCTTTATTTTCAAGATCAGAAGTCTAGGCCATGGCTTGTCCTTCAGGGCCATCAGCAGGTACAGCTGCACTGCTCTCCAGAAGCAGGAATTCCATTCCTTGCGTGTGGAACTTTCTGGCTCAACATAGCACGACATTTGCAAGCGTTTAATCAGAATAAATTCCATTTCTATGCTCCATCCGGCTTTTAGTCTATCAGCCAAGGAGGGACAGAATGTAAATCCTGCCTCTGCTTCCCCTTCAGGGCTCTCACCAGGAATCTGTCATGCTGATGCTGCTCTTCCTTCTGCTTTCAGAGCTCCCACCAGTCAGCAGCTCAGCTCCTGAGGACTGGGATGAAATCACTGGGTCTGGCTCTGTTCTTGGTGGTACTGGGGTCACCAGTCCTGGAGGGATGCTCGGGGGGGGCTGCCCCTGTTCTTGGTGGTACTGGGGTCACTGGGATGCTCGAGGGGGCTGCCCAGCCCTTGGACATCACAAGGTTTGGAGGCAACAGCTGAAAGCAACCAGCACCTGAGCAGCCAGACCTCTGGCAGCTGTGCAGGGAGGTTGCCTGTGTGCTGCTGGCCCAGCCAGGGAATGCAGGGGGCTGGATCTGCTCCCAGGGAGCCTCCTGCTTAATGCAAACCATGACCCCGTGCAGCTCGACTCAGCTTTGCACGGAGAATCTCCCAGTAGGTTTCCGTGACCCTCTGCTGAAGCACCTGTTCCAGCAGATCCATATTTTGCCAGTGAAGCTTTTCCACCCAGAGGAGAGCACCTGGATAACCCTGCAGAGCTGTGCCAAGCAGCTTGGGGGGTACCCAGCAGCCCTGAGTGGGGAGGGACTGGTGATGGAGCCTGAGCATCCTGCCCCACAGCAGCACCTCCCTCCCTCCCTCCACTGAAAGCCACCAGATGCTCCTGGCTCCCCTGGGACCAAACAGCAGATGCTCTCTGTTCCTGATGACCATTTGGGTGAAAAATCAGCAATGCTGCTGGGGCAGCTATGCCAGCAGAGGAGGGACACAGAGCTCAGTGTCCCCAGTGCCTGCAGGGCACACAGATCCCCCCCTGGGATCTGCAGGGGAGGGGATGAGCAGCAGGGAATGGTCCTTTCTGGACTTCATTAGGACTGTGAGTTTTTGACCAGTTTGTTGTGTGTTCTTTCTTGACCTTTCAACTGAACAGGAGCCAAAAAAATTGGGATCCAGACTTTTTAGTGCCTCTTTCATTCAGGGGCTGCAGTTCTGGGTCTCTGTGGGCTGCAGTGGGGTCGATTTGAGGGCTGCAATCTCCTCCCAGGTTCTGCCATGTGGGTGCTGTGGGTCAGCAGTTGTTGTCCCAGGCCACGGGGCTGAGCTGCCAGCAGGAGATGCAGGCTGTAGTGCAGGAGCCTGCCAGGACACCTCACCAGATGCAGATTGACTCTTTGTTCCTCTGAAAACCACAAAAAAGTTTCTCCCTTCACAGTTCAGTGATGCCCAGACAAAGATGATGTGAAATCTGTGGGAAGACTTATTTTATTACAATATAAGGATTCACAGAACCAGATGTTTAAAGTTAGCTGTTTCTCCTCCATACCAACGCTGCTGCCTTGCTCCAGGGAGGTGTTTGTGAGATTATTTATAATGCTCTAAACACGTTCACTGCTGCCCAGCTCTCCAAAAGCTGCCCAGAGCCAGGGCCAATGTCACAGCCAGTCCCTCCGTTCCCTGTGCTGCAGGACACGGTGAGGATGGTGGTGATGGTGACCCTGGTGTCCCTTGGGGACACCAACAAGTCAGGCAGGAGAGAGGGGACAGGGCAAAGCCCACAAACTCTCTCCAGCCTGGGGGGAAGTGTTTGATGAACCGAGTTCCCTGGGGCAATGTCCTCTCTCTGAGCTGGGACACCCCTGTGCCTTGTTTTCTGGTTTTCTCTCTGTTTCTCACCCAGGCTCCTGCAGCTCCAGTTAAATCACCCCCAGAGCAGCATCTTGGGGTCCTCTGGCTGGAACAGGGACCTGAGGCTTGCACGCACTGCCCAGGCTGGCAGCCTTGTTTGTTTCCCCAGGCATCCCAAAATTTCATCTTTTCCACCTCCCTGCTGCCAACACGTCCCTATCCACTGCCCTGACACCTCCAGGGTTTATTTCCAGCTGCACCACACTGCCTCCAGATGTGTTCCTGCCACTGGCTGCTGGTTACTGAAAGTCGATGCAGTTGCTGGTCCTCCTTGCATCCATTCAGAAGTTGGCAGTCCTTAAAAGCTCATTCATCTCAGCCAAGCCTAGTGGCAATTACAGGATCAGTTAACCCCTTCCTGCTCATTAGCCCCGGGGTGCACACATCAACCTGGTTCTCATTAAACAAAATCCAACGTGTTCTCCCCCTCTGCTCCCAGGAGACGGCGAGGGGGCTGTGAAATGGGGGAGAATGGTGCAGCTGCCCGGAGGCAGGAGCTGTGCTGGGTTATTGAGACTGAAAATCTGACCCTGCAGGGGCTGTGTGACTGTCTGGGGATGGACACAGCTCCCAGGGACTGAGAGTGCCAGGGAAAAGCAGGAGGGAAGGAAAGGGAAACAGCTGCTGGGAGCCCTCCACAGGGATCCAGAGCATCCATGAGCATGGGAAGGGTATTTCCCTAGCAGACCTTGTAAAATTAACTTGTAAAATTATAAATCTGATCGTCACTTATTGCCTTCCCACCCTGTGCTCCTGGCTGCCAGTGAAAAGAATCAGCAGACGCTCGCAGGGAATTTCAGAGCCTGTTCAGCAAGCAGCTCATAGGAGGTTCAGGCTGTGAATGTGAAATCCCAATTAATTACCTGGAGATGTGCAGCCCTCCCACCAGACTGCCCTGTCCCCAGCTGCTCGCCCAGACACAGACATCATTAAAGAAAAAATATCCAGCAAACCAGAAGCTGAGAATTAGCTCTGGGAATAAAAAGAAATCGCAGAATTTAACAACCAGGAAGGAGTGAGCCGAAGGTTTGTGGCCCCTCAGAGCAGACTATTTGCAAATCTGTCTGCTCCAGAGGTTTCCCCAGCTCTGCAAGTCATAGCAAATGCTAAAAAAATATTTTTGATGCAAGATCAACTCTGGAGTTAAATACAGAAATGTACAAAGAAATCTCAATTGGCCATCTGGCTCTAACGTTCCCAAAGCTCAGAGCCATTTATCTCTGTCCAAAAGTGTGCTTTAAAGATGCAACAGGAATCTTCCTTTGTGAAAGAGAATTTGTGAGTGTGTGTTTGGCCTTCAAAGATGTTAACTAAACACCCAGGCTTAAGGGAAGCACATAAACACCAGAGAACAAACAAGCTCACTTCATACCTGCAATGAAGTTTGGTTTTGGATGCAGAAATGTGTTTATTTTCTTGGAAGGAAACAGGCCCCGGCCTTTCAGCTGTTACAGCTTCTCTCCAGGGAATAATTTTTCTCACAAACCTTGCTCCTTCTGTAATCCTTTGTAACAACTCACCGACTCGTGCTGCCCTAGCTTTAAAAATACATTTTCAAAGCCCATTAGCAAATTCACAGGTTTTTTTTATACACAGAGAATTAAAGTGGAAACATAAGACCCAGCAAATTATTTTCACTTTATATACAGTCTCCCTAGTAAACAAGTGTTGCAAGAGCCTCTGTGCTGTCGGCGGAGCACTGAGGGATGGAGAACAGAATGTGGTCACATGTGGTTTTATTCACCAAGTTATTTATATAATCTGAAGTATAGTAACAATCTCCCTGGATCCAGAGGCTCCCAGCTCCACAGCCCCAGCTGACCGTGCTCCTTGGCTTTCCCACCACAGCTCCATGGCTGGATTTCCAGAGCCACGTCCTGGCATTTCCCTGCTCCAGCATCCCATGTCCTGGCACTGCCCTGGCTCCAGCATCACCTGTGCCTGGGAACAGAGGGGTTTGTGACAGTCTGAAGGTCCCAGCAGCCAGTGGGACCCAAGCTGGCTGAGGGCAGGGGGGTGAGGTCTTCAGAAAATAGCTGATCAGCTCATTCTAAAGAAATATTTTTAATCTTGCTGACATTAAAGGTCACAGCCAGTCATTCTGCAGGCAGGTGAGTGGAATTCTTTACTGTGGCTATTTGGTTATATCTCAAAGAGCAATAAGGATTATCCTCCAGATTTCTGCATCTCACTCAGAGCCCCTAACATGTGTTTATCATTTTCTTCTCCCTTTCAGGCAATGCCAACAATCTCCTGAAGTTCTCAAACTGAACCTGTGAAATTTAATGGCTGGCCAGCACGTCCGACATATTCTTTTAAAACATTGTTTCACGTCTGCTTGCCCATGATTTTTTTCTTTTTTCCTCCAGCAAAGCATACACTGTATTTTATCACTACTATTCCTCATGCCACTCTCTGGCAGCAGGGAGGGTCAGAGCAGAAATTCTGCTCTGAATTTCCGAGAGGGAGCAGTAGGTGGCTGGCTTGGATTTCTTTAGTCTGGCTTTGCTGGTTTAAACAGGCAAAAGCTTCATCCATCAGTCGGGGGTCCAGGGCTGAAGCCCTTATGGTTGGGGACACAGCACTGGGCAGAGGTCGGGCTCCTGGGCAGTGGAGGGGCTGTGGGACCCCAATCCCCCTCCCCAGTTCTGGAGGGTTTGGTGGCACTGGCTCAGATGTGCTTCTCTGTTCTCTGGTGCTTTGCTCTGATGAGGGAGTAGTTGAAATAAACTTGAAATAAAGAATGGTATTTGCCTGATGTGAGGGCAGGATGCTGCTTCTCTTCCTGAGCCAAAGGAATAGGAATTTGTCAGAACATAAAAATACTCTAGGCTTTCCCTACAGCTGCCTGCAGCTTGGGATGCTCCAGCATCCCAGTACCAGATCCCGGAGCACCTCTGGTGTCACCCCAGGGTGCACCTGAGGACAGTGCCTGGTGTGGCACCAGGGCTGTGCTGGATGGCAGGCAGGAGGCTGAGCTTTGTGAGTCAGAAATTGCACATGTAGGGTTGTGACGACGGGGGAATTCAATGGATCCACAGGTTTCATATCTCCACTGACCCTCTGCGGTCCACCAACGGTCTAAATACTGATTCGTCTCCTCTGTGGCCAAGAGGGAAATTAATTCTTGTGATTTTGAACAAGGCGGCATCGGCTGGCAGCAGACTTGAGGTTTTGTGGAGTCATCGTCTCCATTTCTCAAAAGCTTTTTTTCAGAAATCATTTCTGTCAGTGAACCTTTAACTGCTGCCCAGTCCCCTCCCAGCCCCTCACATCCCCACTCCTCACCTCCATGTCCCACAGGCCCCGTAGGGGGCTGCTCCTCTGCCAACACCCCCCATTCCCTCCCTTCCCCAACCTGGCAGGGTGCAGACGGGTGGGCAGGAGTTTGGGGGTGGGCAGGAGGGGTGGCAGAGCCAGGACCTGGGGCTGCTCCGGGTGTTTCACAACCCCGATGGGTTGTCGGGAGGGATCCGTCTGCCCCGCTCACCAACGCCCGTGGGGAGGAGGCTGGCACAGAAACTTCTTTTCTTTCCTTTTCCCATCGTCATCCCACCCCTGTCACCGCCGCAGCCAAGCGTTTTCCAGCTTCCACAATGAAAGGGAAGAGGGGGATCCGACTCCTTCCCCATCCACCGGCACTGCCGGGCACCTGCTCCCACCCGGTGGCACTGGGGGGTCCCCTGATGCCCCCATCCCTGCTCCCACCACCCCTGCTCTGCCCGCTGCCCTCCTGGCCTCAGGAAGCCCTGGGATGAGCCCTGGGATGAGCCCTGGGATGGGCAGTCTTTCTTCCAGCCGAGCAGAAATCCACGGCTTGGCTCCCTGCTTTCTCCCATCTGCCCAAGTTTATTTTCCTTGTTTTCTGTTTATGAGCTGGGTGAGTATTGAATTTCCCCAAGTCCTTGCCATCCCTTGCCACAGGTCTCACACACAAAGACTCCCTCGGTGCCAGGATCCAAGTTTTGCAATTGGACTGGTTCCCTTTCCCTCCAACCATTGTGGAAACAGCCTTTGTTTTGCTTCTGGATCTAGTTCATCAGGCCCAAATCAAGGGCCTCTATCCAAGGCCTGGCTTTTTTGAAATCCGATTTCACTGCCTTAATGAAAACAGCATATTTCAGGGGACAGGGCTGAGGTCCTTGAACAGGAGGATTTTTTTTTTTTCGGCAGGACTTGTGTATCTCTGCAAAAGTTCCACTTCCCAGTCCTGCCAGTTCCCTCTGAATAGCAGGAACTGGAGGGACGAGGCACGAATGCTCCTAAGGGGCTTGTTAAAAGAGAAAGCTGCATTTCTGGCTCAGAAGCTCCATCCCATCTGTGAAGTGCCAGCCCAAGCCAGTCACCCTGTGCTCTCAGAGCCCCTGGGGAGCCGGGAAGGTGCTGGGTTGGTGCAGGAGCAGAAACCACTGTGTTCCAGCTCCTCTGACCCAGGGAACAGGGCTCCTTTCACCGGAGAGGCTGGTGGCTGTGGGTGGGAGATGCCTCCACACCGTGTCCTGGCACAGGGCAGCCACGCTCCTCCGTCCCGCACGAGGCAGCCACGTCGACCCCGGGGCTTTCCTGATGAAAATCCCGTTTATTCCAGGCCTGCAGGAGAGGAATCCCCTTTACTGCGTGCTCAGGCATGTGCCGTGACTGCCCCTTGTGTATGTCAGAGCCAGGGAAGGGTTCCGTAATCTCCCATTTTTATTTCATCGTAACGCCCCTGTCCCGCTAACTGTTCCAGATGCTCTGATGGTTCCTAGCTCTGGGCTCTAAAACATGCTGTTCTTTTCACCCTGGTCCCCGCCCTTCGAGCACAAACAATGGTTTTCGCTGGGTTTTGAGCCTTTTGTGTGCCAACGGGATGTGGGGAGAGAATCCCCTCCATGCCAAATTCAGTCGATAATAAAAAACAGGAAAGGAGCTGGGTGCCAGCTCAGAAGGAGCTGCGTGTCCCCGGCGTGCGGGTGTCACCGCAGCAGGGTGGGATCCAGGGAGGATTCACAGACCCTGTGCCAGGTCTATGAGGGGGCTGGGAGCATCCCGTGCCCTGGACTCTCACCCAGCCTCACACCCCCAGCCCACCGGGACCACTGCCCCACCGGTGGCTACTGGCCATGGGCTGGTGCCCACGGGACCACTGGGTTAGGGTTGATTTGTGGCACTAGTGGCCCCAACAGTGAGCAGCCCCCTGTCATCTCTGCTGTCCCCGGGGGGGATCATCACCCCTCACTCCCCACTGTGAGGAAACCAGTGTTACCTGCACTGGGGCAGGCGGGGCTGGTGGCCAGAGGAAAAGGACCATGGGTCCCAGGAGTGTTTGGTGCCACAGTCTCTGCAGGTTCCTCCATCTCCTCTTTTATCCCTTCTTTATATATATTTCAGAATGATGTAAATTCTCCACTATGAACCCTGCTGTGTGAGCACAAAAGAAAAGTTGCAGGCAGGCCCAAGAGAAAGGGAGGATAAAAAAAACCACAAGAGAAAATTAATAAAGCATTTGAGAAAGGGAGGGGGCAGCTCGCTGGGAAAGTGTGTAGCACACAGGGCTCCCCAAAGCACATCAAAGCCTGACTCTGAAATTAGCCCAACTGTTGGGAATGTAAAGCAGGGGATTCTCCCACTGGGCCGTGGATTGAGAGTCCCCCCACAGGCTGCAAGGCACTGACATTTGTATTTATCCAGCCTAGAAGCTCCATCATGGAGCTTTTCAAAGGGCACTGCTGGGACCCAGCAGGCCACCTCCCCAGCGTGGCAAACACTGCACTTTTAATTACTGCTCCGAGACGGCACATGTGCCCGACCCCCACGCTAATTCTTGTTGCAATTACAGCGATCTAATTGAGTTTATTCACTCTCTGCAGCTTTTGTGTCTTTCTTTCTCCCGCTCCCTGCCGGTGAGAGCCGGGCCTTCCATTCATCCTCTAGGTAGCAATATGGGCGCTGCCCGCGGGGTCCCCCCAGCCTCATTGTGCCCATTGAGCTGCTGCTGCTCCTGGGAAATGCCAAATCCCTCCCCAGGCAGAGCTCTGACCGCACTGGGGTCACCCTCCACCACCTCCCAGCTCAGAGCTGCTCTCCCGGCGTTTTCACCGCGGCCGTTCCTGGGGAGAAGCACTTTTACGTTTTTAACAGGAAAATGACACCCCCTTAACAGAGCAGGGATGTACAAGGAGATTTCCAAAGAATTCCCCTGGCACAGGCCTGGAGCTGTGTCTGCACCTGCAGCAGGCTCTGGCAAGCACTGAGGGGTCCAGCAGGAGACCCCGGCTGTCACCAGCACCACGGGGCCGGGCGGCACCAGGGAGTCCCAGGGGTGTAACTGGGAAGAGCCCTTGGATGCCACCCTTCCAGCTTTTGTTTTCTATATTCTGGCAAATGCTGATGGCTGCTGAAAAAAAATCTCCCCTCTCATCTCTAAGCTACCGTCGGAAGTATTTTCATTTTGACTAGAAAGCAAATCAAAATACGCTTAATTTTTCAGTCTCTTGGGGCGTGGATTTTGCCTCTGCTCTTTCACCACTTTCACCTCTTCTGGTTTCCCCCTTCACTCCTTGCTGTCCTGGATTACAGGTGGAGGGGAGGTGAAGCCCTCTCCAGCCACCCCTCGCCTCTTGCTTTTTTCAAGCCTATTTGATGCAAAATGAATGAAGAACACAAAATAAAGCGCGTTGGTGCTGGAAATGAAACCTTTCACCCACGATACCACCTGACAGGAGCACTGAACCTTCTGCCCTGGGGGGGGACAGGGGTGGCAACCCAAGGGAGCTGCCATGTGACAGCCACAGGGTGAGCTGGGACCCCCGGGACCCCCATCCCCAGGGTCCCCCATCCCAGGAGCCCTTCTGGGAGCGCCTTGGTGGGAACATCTGCGCGTGGCTTCTGAGGATGCTCTGGCAGAGGGAGCTGAGCAGACACATGGCAGCTGGCAACCCGCCCTGCGAGGAAGGAGGGGGAGGAATTAACTCTCATTTAAGTCCACTTTTGTTGTAAATAAACTATAATCACTTCAAACCTTTTGCTTAATCAGAAAAGGATGTTGAACATTAAGCAAACAGGCGGCAGGCTTGTCTTACTGCTGGATTAGAGATATTAAATGCCAGCGATACTTGAGTTTTTAATCTGTCCTGCAGCTGCATTATTAAAACAAACACATTTGCAGACCTGCAAAAAAACCCGAAATGAAAACAAAAGATGAGACTGAAGCTTTCCCAAGGGCAATATCTGAAATCTGGACAATTTTAAAATCTACGTTTAGTCTTCATCTTCTGAACCAAATAACGGAGGGAAATGGCGCATAATAAAATTAACCACTGGAATTAGCAGCACATTCTCTACCAGAGCCAGGATGAAATCCAGTGACCTCTCCATGCAGAGACAGCACCTCCAGAGCCCACACACTTCTCTCCACGAGCACAGTCTGGGGGTCTTTCTGCCATCCTTGGGGAGAGCAAGCAGCCTTTGGCTTTCCGAGGAGGCAGCTTTTTCCTTTATGCAGTAACTGGTTTTTTCTTCTCAAAGCTCCAACTCCTGCCCTCTGATGGGGTGAGGGGGGGGCCCTCCACGCCCAGCTGGGGTTATGCAGCCTCTGCCACCCTGCCCACAGCTCTGGCATCCTTTTGTTCCTCCCTCCAGCCCCGGGGACAGTAAAAAACAAAATTTAAAGGAATCAGAGGAAAATGCCATCTCGGCGGGGCTGGGCAGGCTGGGATGTGCAGCTGTCTCAGGATGGCAGAGTCAGAGTGAGTGTCCATCGCTGACAGGGATGCCAGCCAGCAATTTATTTTCCACATTAATTTTGATTAGGAGCTCTTACATGGCTGCAAAGTCCAATTTTCACAAGGGAAATTTTCCCCCTGCACACACAGGACAACAAATCAGATTGACCTGAAGTTGTTCTTTCCTAAATTTCTTGTGGAATCTTGGCTGGATACAAGTTGTCTCAAATGCAATTAGACTGTCATAAATAATTTTCCACCTCTTTTTTCTGTCTCAACCATCCCGCTCCCCTGCGGTCAGTGGAAATTTCCCCCTTTTATTAGGTTAGACTTGTTGGCACTGAGAAAAACTCTGTGCTCATGGCATCCTTGGCTGTGCTGAGCCAAATCCTCAGACATCTCCCTCCCACCAATGTAAAAGCCAGGGCTGGGCTGATTTGTATTTATATATAATACAAATTAACCTAGCCCCTAGCTGGGTGATGAGCACCCACCCCAGGGTCATCACTGGGAGCACCCACATAAACCTCAGGGAGCTCACAAGCCAGAGCATCAGCTCTCTGCTGGGGTTAGAACTCCTGCTTCACATCAAATACATGCTAGGAACACTTACTTGTGTTAGATGTTTGCAGAGAATGATTATTATACACACATTTCTCAAGGTTTTGGCCAAAATATGATGTTTTCTAGCGCCTGCTCAGCTCCCGAGCTGTTCCGTGAGCTGTTCCATGTCTGTGGCTGAGTCCTCCCAGACAAAGGGCTCTGCCATGTGAGTAACATCTGCCACACGTGGACACATCCTGCTGCTGCTCAGCACTCAGATGGGCTCTGCTTTACTTTACCTCTTTCATAGGAGGTGCAGCCCCAAACCACTTCACAGAGCAGAATAATTAAAATCATGGGCATGAAGCTGTGGGGGAAGAAAAATTCCTCCCTGAGGCCTCCAGAGGGGGTCACATCCTGCCCCAGGCAGCTCTGCAGGGCCAGGGACAGACCTCTGGGCACTTATCACTCACTGAGCCCCTCCAGGGGCTGGTAAACACTTTCCAGGGGTCATCAGAAGTGTTATTGCCCCCAAGAGCCCAGTCTTCCCAGTGCCCTGGGGTTGTCCCCAGTTTGTCCCTCTGTATTCCCTCCAGGAGGACCACTGACCAGAGGGGAAGGAGGGGGTGTCCCCAGCCCTCAGGGGTCACCTTGGGTACCTGCTGGACACAAGCAGGGGCTCTCAGGCCAATGATGAAGTTTTGCAGTGAAGCCTCAAACAGGTCACTGCATCTTCTGTGGTGAAAAGTCTGGTTACTTCCCTGCCCCTCCTCCAGAGACTGGGCCACCTCTCTCCATCCTTCCATGGGCTCTGGTTTTTGTCCCAGGGAAAAGCTCATCCTCTGCCCCTTCCTGTGACTTCATGCTTTGAATGAAATTACATCAGAGATTCAGGAAAGTCGGAAGGAATTTCTATTTCGAGGCTCAAAAACTATGGGGGGAAAATAAAAATAAGATTATTTGATGAAATTGTGCTGTCCAGTATTAGTAACTGCTGAGCAGGAACATAGAGAGGAGCCTGCAACCCTGAGCCATGCAGGAGCACTGCCAGGACTGCAAGCTGCTTTGCTCAACAAGTGGAAAGTCCAGGTAAAGCCCATCCCCTGCTCCACATGTGGAAGTGATTTGGGCAGAGCCTGTCAGGGCAGCTGACATCATGACCAGAGGTATTCAGAACCAACAAGGAGAGCTGGCCTAGCCCTTGGCCCTCCCCTTCCCCCCCCCCNNNNTTTTTTTTTTTTTTTTTTTTTTATTCCAAGTTGTTATTATAAAGTAATATTTATGAAGTGGTGAGAGCATGAGCAGCTCAGTCCTGCCAAACTTAAAGCACTTTTCATTTAACAGAATGAAAATTATTTTAACATGAGTATACAAAGCAAAGATCCACAGATTCTGGACAGCTTTATAGAGGCAGGCTATAAATTCTGAGCTCACTTATGTATTTTCCTCACCAATAGGCTTCTCTTCACCTCCGAGACTTTATTTTGAATAAACACAAGCTAACTCTTCAACACTTTCCAGAGGAAGATGTTAGCAGCTATTACTGTATCTAATCAAGTGTCATCCCTGAATCCTTCCAGCAGGACTCCCAGACACATCTTGGTGAGGTCCCAGCCCAGGCTTGGGGATGATCCGCAGGGAGATGGAGATCCAGGATCTCGGGTGATCCCATTTCCCACCCTCAGAGGTGACCTAGGACACTGGGATGTTTTGTTTTGCTGTCTTGCCCGGGCCAAGCACAGCCAGCGGGGTATTTGTGTTTCTTTCTCATACAGCTTAGGATGCCAATTGCTGTCATATTATTTTTGTTTGGGATTTCATGTCAGCTCAGTATGCTACTGAAATGTATCCTCCCCGCAGACGAAGGCTGTTGGAAAACCACAAGCTTCGTGAAATTCAGAATTGGTAAGCAGGAAAATTATGAAACCACAGGAAATGAAATGAGCAATTCCTGCAATTCTGGCATTTTCCCCTCAACTCCTCCATTGGTCTTAGAAAAATGTGCATTAAATGGGGCATTAGCAAATGCTTCCTGTCCTCCAGGAAGATTCCGGCTCTCCGAGCGGGTGCTGAGAAGTACAGAGGGGAAGAGGCACAGAGGGCAATGCTGACTCACCCAACAGCCACCACAAAGCTGGGAGTGAAAAAATACATCAGGATCAGTGGGGCAAGGATGACAGGAGATCCCTGTCATGACAACAGGCAGTGACACCCGTGACCCACCAGCACAGGCGATGGGCTGCTCCTCCCCTTGTTGCAATACCTCATCTTCCTCTTAGAAAGGCAGAGGGGGTGGTGGGTTCTCTGGACCACGAGCATCCACACATCTTCTCCAGACACAGGGCTTGCAGCAGGGCTGAGAAAGTGCCCGTGGTAAGCTGCAGGATGCAAGTCAGGGATTTGTCCTTCCACGAATGACTCCGTCTCTCATGAACAGTTTCCTGGTGTCTCGGATGAGCTGTGAGGCTCCAGGATTCCCCCCCCCAGAAAAAAGAAAAAAAAAACAAAAAAATCAGGGGACAGTGCAGAAATGATGCTTTTCAATAACAAGGAAATATTCCCTGAACGAAACCAGATCTGTTTATTTTGAATTCACTGTTGCAAATCGTTGCAAAAAGAACCCAGTCTAACAGAATGGATCCAACGTGGACGTGCACCACATGAGGTGCAGGTTTGATCCAGCACAGAAACATTTTGAATTTACTTTTTTAAAATCTAATTTCTTATTAAAACAATGTGGTCTGCATGAAGGTTTTGATGTTTTGTTTTAAAACCGCACATCTAACTTTAAATGTTTAAGGCTTATCAAAAATACAGTAATTTTGATGCAGCCAAAGAAGATCTCATGCAAGAAACAGATAAATCAGTAAATCCGTACCTCATTTACATTTTTAACATGTGCCACATTTCATTCCTTATCCTCCTTGGGTGGGACTCAAAGGGGCTCTCCAAAGAATTTGCCCCCACGTCCCCACTTCATCCTGAGGCAGAAACAAATTCCAGTTTGGAAATTTTTTGCTGCAGATGTCAGCAATTAAAGCATCCATTAAATAAGACATCTACTTACCTTATTTTCCCCTTTCCTCGTTTGCTGAGATGAGGAATATTTCCCTCAGCAGTGGTATTCCAGCAGGAAGGGTTTCCTGCACATCCCTGAGCTGTGTCCCCAGGCTTTGGTGGTTCCATATCCCGAGGAAGCAGAGCACAAGGAAAAGGGGTCTGTAGGCCCCCAGCAGGGTACTTGTCCCCTAGAGAACATCTCCAGAGCTGGGACTCTCCTGATAAAGGTGACAGCACAGGAAAAAGCTTCAGGGAATTGTTCTCCTGTCCCTCACCCTCCTCTGTCCCCCCTGCACCCCTCTTCCCCCCAGGGGCACCCAAGGCAGCTCTGCTGCAGAGCTGCTCATTTTCACCTGTTCCTGCACCTGCTGTCAGTCAGCCAATAATCACTTGACTAATTAACTAATTGCCTCCTTGCTTCCACTTGAGAGCTGCTGCCTCCTGCGGAAGGGTTAATCGCAGTCAATTAATTCAGCCGCTCCAGCCGTGAAAACGAAACGTGCCCCAATTACTGTCTGTCCTCCCATGGCGTCGGAGGGAAATCTCATTAGCACTTGCGTACAACCCAGGCCGCACTAATGGGGCTGTTAGATGTGCTAACGGAAAACATTTTCCTTTCCCCTTTGGCAAATCCCTCTGTTTCCAGCAAGGAAGTGCGGAACTGGAGCTGGAGGAGCCTGCGTGGCCAGGCTGCGTGGGCATCGAGTGTTAAAAAGATCAGAGCACCAGGAGGTGCACGGATCCGGGGATGTCCCTCTGCTCCCCCCATCAGCGCTGTCACGGGCTGGGCAGGTGCCAGGACCTGACCTGTGAGCCGTGTCACCAGCTGGGGTGACCCCACGGGCAGCTCTCGGCCTTGTCGGAACATCACGGGTGGATCTGGGAGGAGGATGCACACGGCAGGGGAGAGCTCTTGGTGCTGCCTTGGAAGCCGGGAGGAGAATTAGCACAGGAGCCGGGACAGAGGGGTGGATGTGGGGAGGAACGTGGAGAGATGTGTGTGCAGATGTCCCGGGACATTCCCGTCCGGGATAACCGGGATTTCCCGGGCTGGGGGGACTGCTGGCACCGGCAGCATCGTGCCCTGGGCTCCCCCTGGACCGGGATGCTGCAGCCCCAGCCGAGGAGATGGAGTTTGTTTGGCTTGGCAGGGAAACCCCCTGTTCTTTCACTGTGTTCACTGACATATGAATCAGAGCTGGCACCCAGAGCGAGGACTCAACAGTTGTGTACAAGCAAGAGAGCGTGTGTCAGGCGGAGCAGTGAAAGCTGCAGTAATGAGACGATTAATCACGTCGCTCCCAGCCAGGGAAACCCCACAGTCCCGGTGCGTGGGACACCGCGGCTCTGCGCGACGGGGCTGCTGCTGCCGGCGCCGCCTGCGCGGATCCCAGCGGGGACTCACTGCGAGCCGGACAGAGGTGTATGAGCTGCTGCTCCCCACCAGCACCGTGGGGACACCCACCCGTGCCCCCGTGGTGCTCCGCGCTGTCACATTTCCCGAGGGGGTGACGCCCACCGGAGGAGCCCTCCCGGGGTCCTGGATCTCCCCATCTCTCCCCATCTCCCAGGTCATCCCCCACCATCCCTGCTCGTCCTCCCACAGCCCAGCTCTGTCCACGTGGGTGATTCCTTTCTGCTCCCACGTGGCAGGATTAATAGAGGGTTTTAGTAATTATTTTTCATAACTTGAGAGGATTTCTTGCCTTTGATCTGGGAAATAAAAATCTTCCCCTTCAGGGAAACTCGCACTGAAAGCTCTAGCTCAAGTAAGAGGATGTCTTGTAAAATTTCAGAAGCGTTCTTTTGAAAATTATTGCTTTTCAGGGAGCATTTTACTTTGAATGCAAAACTCAGCTTGACTTTAATCATGGAGCTGTCCTGGCTGCTTCATTAAGGAGATAAAATATATAAGAAATAAGGAACAGATTTACTTAATGTCACTGGGCAGCCAGTGGGCCAGATTCAGCTTGCCTGGGTACGTGCTGCAGCAGTGTCTGTGCCAATACAGGAGACACAGTGATCCCCATGGCATGTGGTGGCCATGAGGCCATCAAAGCATCCTTCCCCACCAGGTCTCCAGGGGGCAGGAACCTTAAATTATTTATTTAAGGACAATCAGGGTGCTGTGCTCCTCAGCACCAGGGGTTTCCACCCACACCCCCCTGTGCAGTGTCAGAACTCGGGAGCTTAAAGAGCAGCTGTAGGGGGGGAGTGGATGTGGGGTCGGGGTCTGCAGCTCCCTGCCAGCCTGGCACCCCTTCTCCTTCTCCTCAGAAGCCAACACCATCACTGCTGCTCATCCTTCTGCAGATTCTGATTAGAACAATGGGGCTGATTAATGCAAACCAGATCTGAAATGCAGAGGAGGGGGAGGATGAAACCTGCTCATCCCCCTGTGCCACACGGGATGTCATGGAGCCCCTTGGCCACATCCTCCTCTCTCCAGTGCTGGGGGACAATGCTGCACCAGGGGAGCCACGAACACAGACCACGCACCCAAGAGCCCAGGCTGGCAAGGACACCAAGATCTGTTTGGTTTTATTACAGTGAGTTTTCCACCAAGGTCTGAGCACTAAGGGAGTGCAGGGTACAGCCACGATGCACGAAGTGAAGATGATGGGTGACACAGAGAGAAACACCCATCCCTACCCTTGCTCCTTTGGAGTCAGTGCAAGATCTCTCCAATCTTTGCATATAAATTAAGTTATAAATTAACCATGAATTTTAAGTTGATGACATCCCTTTAAGTAAACAACAACATTGGTATCTCGCTAGCAATCAGCTCCTGATCAATTATCTGTGTTTTCACAAATGTGCTGTTGCTGTATAGTGTCTGCAGTTCCTTCATATATTGCAGCATACTGAATCAAAGAAATCTTTCACACGAACATCATGGTCTGAAAACAATAGAGCTGAACACCACTTCTTCTACTTAAATTACTAACAGACCACAGAATTAAATAGATTTTTTCCATCTGAGAACTCTCGGCGGGCAGAGTTGATCACGAAGGACCCAGCAGTATCTTCAGGATCGTGTGGGAAGTGGATCTCCCCAATCCTTGCAGGTTTTGCTCAGACAGGGGGGAATTCTGGCCAAAAAAAAAAACAAACCCAAACCCCAGAGCTGTGGCGTGGAGGGGCCGTGACGTCTGCCCCTGCCTTGCTTTATGGGTGTTGTGTTTTGAAACCCTCCTGGTGCAGGGAGGGCTGTGTCACCCTGGCTGGCTCTCAGGCACTGCTCACAGATGGTTCACACTGTTCACCAGTGGGTGTGCAGGACAGACAAACGGACTGAGGGTGCTGGGCGGGTGCCCGGGCGGTGCTGCAGGATGGAGCAGGCAGGAGAGTGAAACAACTCCAGTGCTGTTGGTGTCCTGAGAGATGCCCGTGGTGGTAGTGGCACCTGCCACCAGCTCTGTCCCCAACCCTGGGTGGAGTACCGTGGCTTTTTCAGTCGTGTTTTGGTCCTAAATCTCAAAATCAGAAAAAAAGCTGAGCTAAACTTTAGCTTTCTGCCTGAGTTACTCTCTTGGCAAAAAACCCCAAGCTGTGTGACAGCTGCTACTCCAGACACTAAAAATGTTCATTCATCATAGAAAATAAAAATCCTTGTTGCTTTTCAGCTGAGAGCCCATGTAATCACCATGTAACTAAATTAGAAATGTGTGACTTTGCTCAGTTTCAGTTTCAGATGATCCAGGCGAGACCTGTTGGGTTGACTCATCTGGGAACTGTGCTCTATCTTCAGAAGTCCAATAATATTCGGAAAAAAAGAGATATCTTTTGTCATACCTGCCGTGCCTAGAGCTGTGATTTTACATTCTGGTCTTCTACCACCAAAATGAGGCTCTTTGAACCCAGACTTTACTGGTTTTCTCATGGCCACGATCATCTTTCTGCTGCTTAACTGGAGGCGTGACAGCTGGGAACTGGGATGCCAGGATCCTGGGGGGGGATACTGGGAGCTGGGGTGTGACACTGGGACCCGGGGTGTGATACTGGGAGCCGGGGTGGGATGCTGGGAGCTGAGGTGGGATGCTGTGCCCGGGCTGATCCGATTGACACCATCTGGGGAGGCTCCGTCTCCGCGTGCCCGTGGTGGCTCCGCGTCCCGCGGGGAGCTTTGCGCAAGGGGATCTGCTGGGAGGATTTGCACACAAGTCCCAGGGTTTAACTGAAATCCAATTTGCTGGAGAGGAGTGTTGGTTTAGATTATGGAAGAACAATTCAGCTGTGGGTGTGCTGGGGGGAGCAGTCAGGGAAGGAGGGGGGGGGGAGCCTTTCCCTGCCCACTGCCAGGTTCGGAGGAGAGTTCACTGAGCCTGAATGAAAACAAATGTAAAGCTGATAGGTACATTTGTAACCCATTACCAGGCAGGCTTTATGAAACCCTAAACTAGCTGGCGAGGGGAGGGAGGTGGCTGATTCCAAAATATTTTTATTTGTTATTATTATTAATGTTTTAAATGAGAAAGTTGCTTCGGATCACACCGGTTCTCATCTGGGTGCTTGGATGGGGCTGAACCCTCACACCAGAACCCTGAGAGCCACAAGAACCCCCCCCAGCTCCACCTTGATCCTATTATTGCCACCCTGGAGGCCCCCGGGCTGCCCTGGGTCAGGGTGCCAGGAGGAGCTGGGAGATGCTTCACTGCCGATGGGGCAGAGGCAGAGCTGGCCAGGGGAACTCAGCAGATCCAGGAGCCTGTGAGCAGATGCTGCCAGCCCCTCCGAGCGCCCTGGCCAAATGAGGGTGTTGTTTATTTTCTTCCAAAAGGGCAGCAAAACCTGGGCCCCTGGCATGACTCCCACTCTCGGCCAGATTTCAGTCCTCTGGTTCAGGGCATGGAAGTATGAGGGATTCTCAGAAGGAAGGGGTTTGCCAGAAAATGTTTTTAGATGTTGTAAATATTTTCCCTTAGTCTCATACTCAGATACAACTGAACCATTTCAGGTGAAACTTTCCAGAAAAACAAAATGAAATGCAATGAAATAAAACACACCCCGTGGAAGGCACGCAGTAGAGAAAATATCAACCCAGTTGACTTGAGTTTTGCAGATTTAACAGAAAGTGCATGTGGGGGCTTGTAAGACAAGGCACTGGGCAGCAGTTGCTGTGGGCTCTCTGTCTCTTTGGGCTCTCTGTTATAAAAGACCAGAGAGAGATTTTTCATTTCTTACTTGTAGAAACAGAAGTTTTCAAAAATAGAAAAGAGCACAGAATAGAAGAAATGAAGAAGAAGAAATTAATCTAGTTTTTGAGTTTCAAGCCAGGTGTTTTCATCTCTTTGCATCATTTTCCAGCCCTCACCAGTGCAGGATCCAAAATCCTTCATCCCTGTTAGGCTGTGACACTTGTCCCCAGTGAGGACACCAATGGGGATCCCTGAGCTTTGCAGAATGGGAGCAGGAGTGAATTTCCACCCCAGGACCAGACCTGCAGCCAGGCTGCAGCACACTGTGCTCACTGAGCACCAGCAAATGTTCCAGTATTGGATTCCCAAGAGTAAATGATGCTACCTGCCAGAGCAGGAGCTTTTTATGGATGTATCCAGGCTTGAAAATGTGACCCTCAAATCCTGTGTGATGCACAGGAATTCCGAAGGAAGGAAAACTGGGTTTTATTCCTTAAAGCAAAATAAATGTGATTTCAGAATAAATCAATAGAACATGACTTTGCTCAATGGAATAAGCCAAGTGGAGACATGGAAAAATAAACTTTTTCTGACAACTCCTGCTGAAAGATTCTCATCTGTCCAGGTCATGGGATCAACAGCAAGACTGGCAGCCACTTGCACCCTGGCAGGCAGCCCACGGGGCTCTGACAGATGTTCCTGGCATCAAAGCTGGAGGATGCTGATTGCTCCTGGCCCTGTCACAGCTGGCTCCTGGGCAGCCACAGGGCCCTCTGTGCCACCCTGGGATGGGGCAGCCCCTGAGGGTGTCTGGATTTGGCAGAGCCCAGTGCTGAGCATCCCCCGGGGGGACACCTCCCCTGCATCCCACTGTGGGGAGCTCAGGGGGGAACAGAGTGAGGGCAGGGGGTGAAGGGCTCAGAATGCACCAGCAGCCTCTGAAGATGTTGAAACAAGGCAAAGGGCTCCAGAGGCACCAGGGGATTGTGTCTCTGCCTCCAGCCCATGGACCTGATGTCCCAGTGCAACCCCTGGCAGCACCACAGAGGTCCCTGGAGTCTCTTTGCCTGCAGGAGGTGTTGGGATTAACCCATGGAGGAGCTACCTGGGGAGGCTGGCAGGGCACAGCTCCACTGCCAGCTCCAAAGGTGGCACCTGGAGTCCCAGCAAAGTCACCGAAATGGGGGGAAATTCTCATTTATTTTGGTTCATTTGTTAAAATGATTCATCACCGTGGGCCATATTAAACACTTCAGTGATTTTTGCCTCTAAAACCCTCTTGCAGGGATCGTGATGAAAGGTATATTTATTGTACTTCAGCTTGGAAAGTTGTTTCAGATGTTTCCAATTCATCAACCAGCTCAGACATCTGTTCCTGGTTGGGGCAGAAAAGCGTAACTTGCACACACACACAAAAAGTGCTCATTTTGGAGATTTTTATGATGAGCTTTCTAATCCTAACAAGTTGTCAAACAGTGCTAATAGCCAGGTCACAGCAGCCCCATCACCCTGGCCACCAGGTAGGACCCTGGCAGCTGCTTGGCCCCGGGGGGCTCAGGGACAGCCACTTGGGACCAGAGGGGAGAGACCCCCAGTGCCAGCCCAGGTGGGTCAGGGGCTGCATGGCCAGACCAAGAGGCTTATCTTAGGGTTGCAAAATCTGGCTGTAAATAAGAAGAAAACTATAATATTTTAAAAATACTTGGCTACAGAAAATAAAACCTCAAAGCAGATTTTGAAGGAGGGGGACCGAAACCTTTAGTGGAGGCAAAGATCAATATTTTTGTTTTTGCCACAATTTTTCAATAAATGTAGCCTCTTTCACTCGACCAAAAAAGGCAGTGAGGTCATTCCAAACACGAAATCAAAATGATTCATTCAAAAAAATGTCAAAACAGGATGTTTTGATAGTGTCAGCAATCCATTTCCAGATTTATTTCAAAAGGCATTTTGGTGACATTGACCAGGTTGCAGGAGGCTCTGATTTGAGAAGAAGAACCACATGCTCTGACAGGACACGGGGCAGGCACATCTCCCTCTCACATCCCAAGCTTTTCTTCCAGCCCTCATTGAGGGCTGAGCCCACATGGGATCCCAGCAGCTCCCACCCCAGGAGTGAGTTGGGAGGCCAAGGCACAGGCAGACACTTCTTGTGCTTTGCAAAAAGAAACCCCCCAGGGATGGGGACCCCTCCGGGGGCTGGAGATGCTCTGGGAACTCTGCTTCCCAGTGCCCGGCTGCCTTCCCAGGAGATTGGGGCTGGGGGGATGTCAGCTCCTTCATTAATCCTCAGCTTTGTCACCTGCCTGGGGTGTGAACCCCCCCGGACATCCTCTGTGTCTGGCCCAGAGGGAGAGTGAGAAAAGTTAATTGAACGGCGTTCTTCAAAGTCAGACAGAAGCTCTCTGGTTTTTCCATGCCAAGCAGCCTGAGACTTTTCCCGGAGCCTAATCCCCAGGCAGAGACAAGCTGTCTGGCAACGGGGAGAGCAGAGCGAATCCCGGCCGGGTGAACCTGCCCTCTGGTGCCACGCCGAGATTCTTTAATTAAAGGAAATGTTGCCATGGTGGGGCAGAGAAAGCTCCTGACAGAGGCGAGCTGGGGAACAACAGCCGAGGCACAATCTCCTTAGCACCTGCAGCTCCCTTTGGTTAGCGGATTGGGATGCTCGGAATTTTTATTGCTTGGGCTCCTCTGGTGGTGCCCCGGGGAGGTTCGTGGGCAGTCAGAGGTGTCCCAGCTCTGAGCAGCCCTGGTGAGGGGGTTTCTGGGCCCGTTTCTCATCCACTCCCCAGGCAGCCACCACAATCTTTTTTTTTTTTTCCTTTTTTTCCCTTTTTTTTAATCTTTTCTCTTTTTTTCTTCTTTTTTCTTTTCTTTTTTTCTTTTCTTTTCTTTTTTCTTTTCTTTTTTTCTTTTCTTTTTTCTTTTCTTTTTTTTCTTTTCTTTTTTTTTTCTTTTTTTTTTTTTCCATAATGTCTGTTCTATTTGTAAACCGAATGGAAACGAATGGATCCGACTTCAAAGCTGCTCCAGGACACGGGGAGCTGGGCAGCACCTGGTGCCCTGGCCTGGAGGGGGGGCTGAGGGGGGGTGGCCTGAGATGAGCAGAACTTCAGCATCCTCCTGCCCACCCTGGCACCTCCTCCTCGCATTCCCAGGGTGTCCCCTTCCCAGGCAGGGTGTGACAAAGCCTTCACCCAGCCTCTGCGGAGCCACAGCACTTGCTGGTGCTGGTGCTGGTGCTGGTGCTGTGCTTCCAATTAGCTGACATCTGCTGCAGCCACCCCTCCCCGAGCGCCTGCAAGTGATTTGATGCAGTAATAACAGAAATCACGAAACCTGAAATGAATCTAAACAAAAGGAATAATTCAAATTACCCTTAACCCTTTGAAGACCGGGCCCTGCCCTTAACAAAGGGGCCTCAGGTTCCACCGGACCCCGGGACACGGACCCAGCATCTCGGGCACATGAGAAGTGACCTGCAGGAGAACCCAGCTGCAGGGCTGGCTCAGCCTCCCCAGCACAATGGATTATTTATTTATGCTGGGAGTATCTGACACAGATGTGTGGTGCAGCACCCCGTGGTTCCAGTGGCGTCCAGCCTCTCTCTGCTCTGCCCTGCAAGCTGGGGGTCCCGTGGTGATAACTTCAGCTTCTAGAGTTTTACTGCTGAAGGGAGCAGACAGGCTGGTGCTGGGAAAGCTGCTGGGATGTCCTTTTCTCCCCCAATTCCATCAGGCAATGCAGTGCTCTGCAATAAGATTTCATTTCTCCTGCTGCACTGCTCCAGTGCCCTCCTGGGCACTCCCTGGCTGCAGGGCTGGGCAGAGGGACCACTGCTGATGTTCTCCAGCACAGCATGAGACCCACCACCCACCACCCACCCACCCAGGGTCTCCTGGTCCCCCCGTTGTCCCTCTCGGGTTTCTGCAGCTGGGATCTCCCACTGGCTCCACCTTCCCACTGCAAATGTCACCCACAGGGCTGCCCTTAAGGGGGGCTCTGTAGGAACAGGGTTTGTCATGGCTTGTGGCATCCTCTCCTGGATGCATGGTTTGGACACGGGGCAGGCAAGGACCCACATGTGCCTCTGGAGCCTGGTAAGCATCATTGGGGTTGTCCTGCAGCATGGCCACCTGGGACTCCTGGCCTGGAAGGCTCCAGATGTCCACAAGGTTTTTATTACTGTGCTCCAGAATTCTCAAAGGCTCCAGAATTCTCAAAAAAAAAAAAAAAAAAATTATTTTTTTTTTTTAGGAACCCACCAGCTTCTTTCAACATGGCCCAATTCTGAGGCATTTCTGCGGGTTGTTGCAAGTGACCCCCAAGCAGGAGGTTAATGCTGGTGGTTGTGGTTAGCAGTCACCCACAAGCTGGAGGCTTCTGACACTGCTAATAAGGCACATGTGTGTGAATGGGGAATGCAGCATGTGGCAGCACCAGGATTTCCTGCATTTAGGGTTGTCTGAAGCTCCCCAGCATGATGAGCCACCAGGGCTCAGGTCTCCCTGGCCAGCAGCAGGGAAATCCTCCAGGGAAATGCTCTGCTGGGCAGGGAAATCCCATCTGGCCTGGAGGAGGCTTGTATGGCCACCAGCATCCCAAAGGGAATCACACGGGTGGGCAACACTCCCCCTTAAAGCTGATGTATTAAATAAATTACTGTCCACCTCTCCAGAGAGGTGTCAGGAGAAGGAAACTTGGAGAAGGATCCTGGGCAGGAGGAAGGGGAGGGAAGAAGGTGAGTTCCCTGTGGGATGTGAGGAAGTGGTGGCTTGATGGTCACAGAGCTATGGATTTGCAAAGCTCATTGTCATCTCTGTCAACTCAATAAATTATTCCAAACCCAGAATTCTTAGGAATTTGCCTTACAAGCACAGCAGTATTTTGACAATCTGCACTACCAAAGAGTTGCTGCTTTCACAGCTGCAGCACTGCACTTTGCTATCACACTCTCAGAGTTATTTTTGCAGAGGGGAATCTACACTCCTCTTCCCTGCAGTGGCAATAAATGTGTTTTTCACTTTCTTACCCTGCTTAAAAATAGCATTAAGTTTTTGCTGATCACATGAGTAAAAAAAAAAAAGCTAATTGAATGATGCAGGGAGTAAAAACATGTGGCACAGTAAAAACAAATTAGGTTCACATATGTTTTGTGTAACTCTCAAGACTTGTCTGTATTAGATATCAGTAATGAAAAGAATATTAAACTCTAACAGCACAAAATACCATATGCTTAGGAATTTAAAGAGGAACAATGTCTTTGCATTGGATGCTCCTGGATGGAAAATACCCACAAATAAGCTGTGGAAAAAAACTGTCGTTCTTCTACATTTCAGTAACTTCCCAGGGAGTTTTGAGGCACTGCTGCTGGGTGCCTCCAACTGCCTGGGATTCACCCCACAGCAGCTGGGACCAGGGGACACATTAGGGACAGTCACAAGCCAGGGGTGCTGGGGTGATGGGGGCCCTGCACGTGGAGTGTCTGCTGGAGGGGTGCAGGAAGGGCCCCACAGCTCCCTGAGGGCCACGGGGACACCAACTTCACCTTGGTTTTGTCCTGTGTGTTGGGGAGAGGCAGTGGAGGACATGCCCCATCCCTGTCCCCATCCCTGTCCCCATCCCTGTCCCATCCCTGTCCCCATCCCCGGGTGTGTTTTTCCCTCCTGTTTATGAGCTGTGAGTGGGGATCCTCGGCGTGACTCACTGCTTGCAGCCACGAATCAACCACAACTGTAACTTTCCAGTTTGCCTTGGAAAAAGGAGGGAGGGCAGGATGAAGCGGGAGGAAGAGCTGGAAAATGTTAGGAAAAGGCAGCAAAGGCTCTAAAGAGGCAGCTGAGAAAAACAACAAACAGTCTTAGAAGGATATTAACATTTTAACGAGAATTCCTTTAATTTGGTCACAATAAGATTCACCAAGAGGAGGAAGAAACAGAAAGCTTCATCTGAGCCCTTAACAAAAAAAAAATCTTCATGCTACAGGCCAGTGCTCCTGCAATTAATTCCTCTTGGTGGAGTGTTTCCATGTGCACCTCCGGAGTGAGAGCTTTCACGCCTTGGCATTTGCAGAGCAACCAAAGGGATGGCAGAGATTTATTTGCTTTAATCTTCTGCATCTTCCTCTGATGTTTGTGTCACTGCAGACATTGCCACAGCCCCTTGCTGGGACATCCTGAGTGGAAGCATGAAGTGGTGGGAGGCTCTGCCCCGTGGGCCCCCCCCCTGCACAAACTCCCTGCGTGTCCAGGCACCCGTGCTGGCAGCAGCAGCATCCCTGAGCACTCCCAGGGTGTTCAGAGGGGGACTTGGACTCAGAGATCCCTGGCGGGCAGAGTGACCCTGCCCAGGGCAGCAGGGTGTCATGGCTGAGCCAAGCTGCTGGGTAAGTGCTTCCCTTGCCCTGCCCCAGCAAATAAAATAAACTGATTGGGGTTTTATGTGGAAGCAGTGTTTTACAGCCGGGGTGCAAGGGAGCCCGGAGTCGAACAATACAAATGACACGTCCTAAAACGGCATTTTTAAAAGCTCAGGGCGAGCTCGTAAAGATTGCATTTGTATATGAGGCTGTAATGAATAAAGGAATTGGCATTACTGCCTCCGCCACCCTCCAAGAGCCCTGTCTGCTTCCCAAAGGAAAGGCACCAGGGAGCAGCGGCCGTGACGCCAGGACCGCAGCGCCCGGGCGGCCGCAGTGTGGGCAGAGGTGGCTCCAAGGGGATCCCACCCAGCACTGCTGGGGACAAGGTGGTCCCTTTTCAGTCTTACTCCTTTGGAAAGTATTTTCACAAAAGCATATTTTACATTTGAGCGTTTTCCTCGGGGGGAAAAAAAAGCAGGGTTGAGCGATGCTGTCCCCAAGCACTCGGATGGGTCCCTGCTCCAAGCTTGGCTGCCACCCCCATGTCCTCATCCTGGTTCCTGGGGTGGCTTCTGTCCCCCCCGGCCTTCCCAGCACAAAATCCACCACTGCCCTTTCCCAGACGCCCTTCCCAGGCTACACGGAGTGATTTCACCACGCTAATCCCAGGCAACTGCTGAACCATTGTCTGCCCAGCGCTGAGCTAGGATATTATGGCTGGGAAAACTTCCTTCCGAACTGCAAGCTGTGTGAACAGAACTTGTTTAAAATAGCTGCTTTGACAAACAAATACGGCCAGCTCCATTTCCATCAGCATCTCCCCTCCTCAAACATCAACATTTATGTTTCAGTAACAGGAGATGACCCTTAGAGCAGCCTCAACCATGGCCGTGCTGACCGACGGCCCTTGCCTGTGTTGCTGGCAAAGGGCAGGAGGGAGGATGCTGCTGAGCAGCCAAGTTGTGCAACAGCAGAATCCCAGGTGTCCCCACATTGGCACCAGCTCCTGGATCTCAGCTCTGTTCCTGGCTGAGTGGTGAGGGGCACCCTGGTCACCCTGGGCAGGGGGCTGGTGGTCCCGGGTACATTCCCTGGGGTGGAAGGAGTGTTGCTGTCAGAAAGCCCATGAACCACAAAGCATCCCGAGGACGGACTTTGAAGTCCACATTGTTTTCATTTGGATGTTATTATTTAAAAAGTCACTTGCATGTTTTCTGGTAAAACAGTTTGCTGAAATGTTTCCTCTTCTCTGCCAGCCCAGACCAGAAACTGTCGGGAGCACACACGGGGTGAGGTAGGCTGGGGCACAGGCAGCTCAGCAAAGACTTCTGCAAGTAACCAGGCCCAGGCAAAGCTCAGCCCATCTGTGTTTGCCATGGCATTAGGGAGCTCATATCAGAGCCCAGGGCAGCTGGGTCCTGGCAGCAGCCAGCCCGTGGGCTCCTCAGGTGCTGGCTAGCTTGCACCAGGAGCAGCAGGCTGGGTACACACAGTAAGGCTGTTGTAGTGCTGCAGAGAAATCGTGTTCTACCTGGAGGTATCCGACCAAGCTAAACACTTGAGCTTGTGCAGGAAAGCAGCATGGTGGTGTGATGGGCAGGAACTCAGGGGTGCTGCTGCTGCCTTTCCAGCCCAGTTCTTGAGAAGAAAGGGTGGGTTGGGCTTTGGAAACCACTTTCACCAACTGGTAAAACCCGGAGGATCTCTGCTTCTTCCCCTCCAACAGAGCAAATTAATGATGTCCCAAAGACAGTGTGAGAAGCAGTGGGGAGGCCAGCTGGAAGCAGCACTGAGTCCTCCTGCACCAAGGGCCAAGTTCCACTTCACATGACATCAGTGGGCGCTTTGACCGCGGTGCCAGCGGAGCCGGGGTCTGTGGCGGGTGCAGACAGCTGCCCCCACGGAGAGGAGAAAATCCAGGCGTCTGGATGGTGCTCCCAGTGCAAAGGGTCCCTCCCTGCTCAGCATTTACGAGAGGATCTGGAGTGCATTGCCCTGCACTGCAGCTCAGGCAGGCTCTGCCCTTGGCAGCCCCCCTGAAACACGCAGCAGCCCCCGGGGGGGACGTTGCCAGCTTGTGCCCACCCTGTGGGTTTGGGGATGAAGTGGGAAGTGGTGCAGGAGCAGAAGGAGGAGAGATGGGCAGGGTGGGGACGTCCCAGGGCAGTGCAGGTGACAGACACAGGTCCCCCAGGGTTTGTCTGAGCCCATCCCTGAGCACCCGCAGAGCTTAGGCTGTACACTGCCAGCAGTGCTCAGGTTACACTTGACATAGTGAAGTGGCAGCAAAATGGATTTAATTTATTTACTTTTTACATGTAATGATGGAAAACAAAGCATGTTGCAAAAGTTGTTTGTTTCTTACCAGCTCTGCGAAGACCCAGTGAGGAAGGAGTGGCTCCTGGCAGCTCCTGCTCTTTGGACACCAGTGATTGCTGAGCTGACACGCTGTGCTGAGGACCAGACGGCTGCTGGAGACACCCTCCCTCCCCAGGGACTGTGCTGGCCACAGCTGACACCCCGTGGGCCACCTTCCCATGGGCCACCTCCTCCTCAAGGGTGCCCGGGCTCATGGGGGCTGCAGACAAGCTCCCTGCAGAGGGGTGGGTGCTGCAGAGAGGACACCCCCAACACAGCTGGCACCTCCTAGGGCAGGATGGGGTAGGGATAAGGGGGAGTTGCTGGCAGAGCCCCTCCCTTCCCACAGCAGTGCAGGGGCTCAAATGAAGCACAGGGTTGGGGCTGGGTCATACAGAAGGGCAGGCAGATGGTACCTCCCAAAAGATGTTCCCCGAGATGCACCCCGAGGTGGCAGCCCCTTTGATCCAAGCTTTCCTGTGGCAGTATCAGCCCTCAGAATTTACAGTGGGCCACTGAGCCTGGGCACTGCCAGACACCTAACTGAAAACACTGTAAAGGCAATAGGGCACCATGGCCTGAGAGCCCAATGGTGTGGCCATCCAGGTGCCCCGTAGCACTGGAGCCCGAGCGTGGCACAGCTGGTGTGGCAGGGCTGGGGACCCTCCCCTGGGCATCTGTCAGATGTCTGTGGGCAGGGGAGAGGCCCTGGGGAAGCCTCCTGCAGGGATGTTGCCTCCTGCACAGGAGGGTGCTCTTTCCCAGAACTTTGCTTAGGAGATACTCATGAGTTAATTAATCCTCGTGTTTTTAAGCAGAGACATATTTATGAGCCTTGTAAGAGGCTGGGGCCCAGAGAGACATTTCTTTATTCTTCCTCCAGCTCAGCTGAAGGAAACCATAAGGGGAAAGAGTGAATGAGCCACGAAAGCATGGAAGATGGATTTCAGGCTGGTGATGGGGAAACAAAACCCAACTTGCCTGGGTGGGAACGGTGGCCAAGTGACAGCTCCCTTCCCTCTCCTTTGTCTTCTTGTCCTTTGTCTACAGAGTGCTTGCTAGAGCCTGGCTGCTGGATGCCAGGGTATCTCCAGCATTTGATGTGTGTGTGTGAGGCACATATGTGGTGTCAGTGCCCACCATGAGCCTTCCTGGTTCCTTCAAGCTGGAGGTGCAATTGCCATGGCCCCCTGGGCAGTGCTAGGTGAGGCTTTGGGGGTGAGGATTTGGTCCCCATGAACTGCCCTGAGAGGGACAAGATCACCTCTCATTTCTTACCCCAGCCCTGCTGCAGGACCTCTGCATCCCCTGCTCAGAGACACCACACGTACCTTGCAGCTCTCCCGAGTGCACCACAAGTGGATTTGTGCATGAGGAAGGTGCTGAATCAATGTCTCCTTCCTTGCCATCCTCCTGTGCCATCTCCCAGGGAGCCCTCTCCCTGCCAGCCCGGCCTCCCCTGCCAAATGCCTCTGATGGGATTTTCTCTCAAGAGAGCTGGGAGAGGGTGGGAAGTGCAGCCAGGGGAACAGAGGAGTGCAGCAATGCTGACTCCTGCAGCAGCCAAGATGCTGATGGAAAACCAAGAGGGGAAGAAATGTCCACTGTGCTTCCACCGTGCTTCTCTGCTGCATCACAGGCAGCTGAGAGAGTGCATGATGGGGACAACCAGATGCCTTCCTGGGCAGGGCACATTTTTCCAGGCTCAGAGCTTGGAACCGAGGCTATTCTGCAGAGTGAGCTGCTTGAGATATTCCCAGTCTCTCTGCAATCACCCGTTTATCTCTCCACCTCAAATGATGCTTCCTCAGCCTTACCGTGCATCTTGGCCAATAGCAGCAGAGAAATGTGGCCACCACATGTTGGCAGCAATTGAATCCTGGGCACATTTTTTCTCTGCACAGCCTTTAAGCTGTGGGAACCATTTCAAAGGAAACCATTCCCCCTATAACATGCTTGTGATCTGAAGATGTCTATTTAGATGGCAGCCCGGCATTAATTTAGCAATTCACTACAGAGTTTGGCGTGATGTTTAAAGCACTAAAATAAATTGTGGTGAAGCCGTTTCCCTCAAACCAGATTGTGTGGTTTACATTATTTGTCAACCTTAAGTACAACTGGCATGTTTGTATCACTCATGCAAAGCCCCATTGTGCCTCTCTCGAAGGGGGAAGAATCCGCACAGAAACGCATCCAAGTTCCTGCCCCAGCAGTCTCATGTCCCTGGGAGATCTGCCCCGGAGGCAAGCAGCCCAACCGGCTGGAAGGGAGCCTGGGCTTTCCTCAGGGTGATGGGTGTTAAATGCAGGCTCATATAGGTTATATTACAAAGGGCCGTTTTAATCAGAGACAGATTCGCACTCTCTGCCCGCGGTGCCTAGAACCCGCCGAGCCGCAGCGGCTCAGACACGCACACTCCGTGTGAACGGGGCAGCCTGGCCACCCCGCACTGCTGCTGCTTGCCCAGCCCTCTGAGACAGCCCCATCCCTGCTGCCCCACCACCAGTGGCCTCTTGCCCTGCCCGCTGTGACCAAGGGACGGGCGAGGGCCGGAGCCGCAGGGAGGGAAGGGGCAGGGATGGGGGTAGGCTGCTCCAAGACTCCCGAGAACCGGACGGTGCTTTGCAGATGCCTTCTGGCGGCTCCTCTCTCCCCAGAGAGGCTGGTTGGATGTCACAGCCACACAGGGCTCCAAAGGGAGCCGGGACATTGGCAGGCGGGGGACATTTGGGGAGATGCTTGCCTCTGGCCAGGCGGAGATTCTGCCCCAGCCTGGCTGGAGCATCAGGCACCCCTGCGGGCTCTCCCGTCTCGCCAGTCGTGCCTGGGCTGTCACACTGCCACCAGACCTGGCTGTTCTGCTGCCTGCGGCTATCGGTGGGCGTGGGGACAAGTGCAGGGTCAGGTGGGGACAGCACGTCGGTACTTTCCCCCCAGGCTGCACGGCGGAGGGCAGTGCGGTGGTGCCGTGTCTGCTGCCGGGCGAGCGGGCGGGATCCCGCCTGTGATCTCTGTGCTTTATCCCTTTCTTACCTTCCCTCAGCCCTTGCAGCCAGAGAAATCCCCGGGTGGCTGTCACGGCTCCCTGCACACAAGAGGCTGGCAATGTCCCGTTCCTCCACCTCCCGGTGACTTGGAGCCGTCCTGCAGGAGCAGCCAAGGCCAATCCCACTCGCACGTCTCCTTCAGCCCCCGGCAACTGTCGCAGACTCTCATGGAAGGTTCTCCCACCCCACTGAGCAGCCCCTGGAGAGCTGGGATCGTTATCCAAGTCTGCCCTGCAGGGAAGGGGCAACCTCTGCTCAGACGGTCCTGCTCCAGCCCTGGAAACCACCATCTAGTGACCCAGGGTTCTTTGCGTCCCCCCACAGCACCCAGTCCCTCCTCTGTCAGTGTACACTGGGAGCAGGAGCTCATCAGCTGCCTTTCTCCTGCAGCGGGAGACACTCAATTTTCTGGAAATTGAATTCAGACAATAAAAAACTCTTCAGCTCCCTGAGGTCACCCTTGTGTGTTCTGGCCATCTCTGTGTTTGTGGGTGATGGAAGAAATTCATTTGCTGGTATGAAAATTCAACGGGACAGGGCAGAAACGGGGCCAGGACAGACACTTGGCAGTGGTGGCTGCAGCCTTAGGACACAGGTGCCTGTACCCCACACCCCAAATCCTGCACCCCACACCTCACAGCCTTGTCACAGCCAGCGTCCAGGTAGCCTCGTCCTCGGCAGGACTCCAGCTGAGACATTGCTCAGTACAAACACACCGAACTCAGGACAGCACAAAAGCTCCCAGCCACGGCATTAAATAATTGTCACATTTTTCTTCTGTAAGGATTAACGTTCCTGCTAACTTTGCAAACCTTCATTGAACTACTGTCACTCCCCGAAACACAGCACAATTGCCAAGGGATTAGGGTGTCTGCGGAGCAGCCTGTCCTCGCTATTGTGCGCTCCCGGCGGGGTGAGGAAATCCTGCGACATCAGCCGGTAAATCCCTGCGGCGGGGACGCCAAATTCCCCGCAGGGCCAGGCACAAGGCAGCCCCGCAGCAGCCGGGGGCCGAGCGCCGGTGGTGGCACCTGGGACCGGTCCCCGGGCGTCTGGGATCGTGGCCACCGGTTCCACCCCGAGCTCGGAGCTGCCCCTTCCAGCACCGGCACCAGGGAGCCGGGAAGCCCCCAACCCCTCCTGGCAGCGGGTCTCCTGGCTCGGCTCTGCCCGCTTCTGGCTGCTGCCCGCACCAGGTCTCCGGGGCCTCCTAAGCCGGGCGTGTGCGGTTCCTAAATCTGAATACTAAGGAAATCCCATAAAAAAAAATTTAACAGGAAATACAAAGCCATAAAGGGAAGCTCTTGGCATTTCTTGCCGGCTGTCGGCAGTGCCCGCTGTGCACGCTGCGCTCAGGCACCTGGCAGCTGCAGCGGGACCCTGGCCAGGACGGGCTGGATTAGCAGCTCGTTCCCACGGCCCTCCCTTCGGAGCAGGAGGAGAGAGGACTGCGTGCAGCACCGAGAGAGGCTGATGCTCTTGGGAGCAGGACTCCAGCTTCTGCAGTGCCGAGTCCCACAGGCACACAGCACAGGCAGAAGCTGTGCGGCGAGGATGCGAGAGAGGAAAAGAATGCTACAGCAAACACGGGATTTATGCACATGGGTCCCAGGAGGATCTTACAGTGCTTATAAATGACAATGCATACTGTCATCCTAACACCCGTGCTCAGTAGCAGGGGAAAAGAAGTGGGAAATCTCTCCGGCGCTGGAACCATTGCACAATAACAGAAACCAACCTCGTCTGCTTGTCCCCAGCATCTGAGTCCTGTCTCAGCATCCCCACTCCCACTGCACTTTTCCAAGAGCAAGAATCATCCCCTCCAGACTGAAATAAGGAGGATGGAGAGAGAGGAGAGTCCAGAGATGTGGTGTGCAGGGAGCAGAACCCAGGCATCCTCCTTATGTGCCTGGTTTGGGCTGCTCAAGCAGCAGACACCAAGTGGGTGCTCCAGTTCTCTGCCCAGGGCAGATAAAGACTCTTCTAGAAAGGGCAGAGTGAAGTCTCCATCATGGATGGGTGTTAGGTTTTGGACATGAGCAGGATGCTGGAGAGCTGGCTGGGCTGGTGCTTGTCTCTTGCAGATCTGCACTAAGAGGAGCTGCAGTGGCAAAAGCAGCTCCTGGATCCCTGCAGCCCAGCAGGATCTGCACTTGCCAGCTCCTTGGCAGGGTGCTCAGTGTCTGAAAACCAGCATTTGCTCATTGTTACTGCTCTGCAGTGAGATTTCATGGTAGTTTTTCACCAGCTTTGCACGTGTTTGATTGTACAAATAAGCGCTGAACCTTCCCCTCAGTGACAGCAGCCTGGCTGCCCAGGGTTTGTTGGGCTTTTGGAGGAAAGACATCCATTGTCACCCAGAAACCCACTGTCTGAGCACACGGGGAGAATTTGTCTTCTCTTTTCTGGCATCCATGGCAGGGAAAAGGCTTCTCCCTCTTCCTTGGGGATGTGCAGGTCGCCGTGTGTGGGAAGAGAACTCCTAAAACACCCCTTCTGCAGGGAAGTCCAGCATAAATGTGACCTCAGCAGGAGCATAAAGATAAGAAGAAGGTCACCCAAACTCCAAGTGCATTTCCTTTTCATTGGGCTTTGCCTGCAGGTGGGAGTGAGTGTCCTGGGGGATGCTGGGGGTGGCCGTGGAACTCCCCGGGGCTGCACTGGTGACACCATCCTCAGCATCATTACCCTGGGGACAGCCTGGGCACAAGATGAAGGTTTGGTTGTGCAGCAACTGGGAGCTGCCCCTGCTAAATGCTGCAGCAGGAACATCTCAGACCATCCCTCACTTTCTATCAGGGTGCCCATTTTCCAAAGGAGGTGGTGACTGTTTACCAGGATCATCCTGAGGCACCTGGAAGGAAGCTGATCTTCAGGAGGCAGCACCAGATGGGCTTAGGGCCTGTTGAAAATTAGGCCCTTCCTCTATTGTCCTGAAATTTCTAGAGGGTTTTGAAAACAAGCAGTAGCAAAAATCCCCATCTTCTGAAGGCAGAAGGTGGTGATGACTCTGCTCTGCTGGTCGGGCCCCTGTGCTGGGCAAAGCATTCAGCCATGCATGTGCAAATGCCTCAGCGAAATTGGGAAAGTTTCACTGGACTAATTTTTCACCAGAGAAGGTCATGAGGTCCGGGATGGGTGTCCCATGCTGGGAGGAGATGTTGGCTCATAGCAGGGCAGCCACCAGTGTGGTGGTCTGAGCTGCCTGCAGGCTGGGGCAGGAGGGAGTCCCCACTCTGCCTGGCACAGCGTGCCTGATGGCTACTGGCTATTCCAGAGCTGGTTTCCATAAGGACTTGATTTTATATTTTATTTTCTTTTATTTATTTTATTTTATTTTATTTTTTTTGTAAAAACATTGAACAATTCTAGATTCATCCCCATGTGGAGCGGGAAAAATTTTGAAATCTTGAACATTTTTGAGGGCTAAAAAACAATTTCCCACCCAGTTATAGCCACCAGTCTCATCAGGATGTGTTTGAAACCACTCCAGCAGGAGCTGAGCAGAGCTGGTCTCAGCTGGATACCGCTCTCGATGAGAAATGCCGTGGTCAGGGGTCATGTTTCTTCAGAAGAAAAAGTATCTTCAATAGCTCAGGAAGTTATTAGTGTCTGCTAACAATAAGAGCTTTGGATTGATTCAATAGATGCTCATTTTAATTGTAAAATGCCAGTAATGAGAAATGTGCCATCCAATGACTCATTTTTCCCTTGTAAAAATTATTGGACATTTTTATTAGTTTTACAAATGACAGGACCTTGTATTTCTGAGAACACTTTATACAAGCCTTGCACAAGCCCACTCTCATAAAAGCGTGTCTGTGGTGACATCCAGAGCCACAAGAAGGGGAGCGGTAGAAAGGCCCAAAGTGGTGAGGACAGCCCACAAGTGGAACTGGCAGGACTGAACCCCAAGAGGGTGGGAAGGGGTGGATACAGCTCCGGAGACATGAGCTTCGGAGCTCCTTCCCAGCAGTGCCTTTCGGAGAGGCACGGGGCAGACAGGGGGATGGGTGCCAGCCGGCACCCCGAGGTCCACCCGGCGCAGAGCCCTGGCATGGGGCAGTCACCACGGCACTGAGAGGGTGCCAGGGTGGGCGATGCAGCAGGCAGAGGGAGGACAGGAGACAGAGCTGAGCCAAGGTAAGCACCATCCCCAGCTGGGACCCCAGCACCGGGACCACGCCACCTCCTCCGCTCCCAACCGGGATGCTGCTTTTAACCCCAGTTCCAGGCTTTATCCATCTTGGAATTATCTCTTTGGGCAGACAGCAGGGGCCCGGAGTGTGCTGGGCTGACCGAGGAGCTTGTCTGCCCTTGGCTTGCAAGAAGGAAGATAAGGAGCTGAGTGTGGGCAGGGAGCAGGGGGCAGGGGCCACGGGGACATCCCAGACCCATCCCGGCTGCAGCATCGCAGAGAGACGGGGAGTGCTGCCAGGGTGTTCCTCCTCCTCTGGAGAACAGAATTGCTGCTTTGGCCAGACCCTGCTCTTTCATAAAATCCAAGCAATTCCCATGGAGAATTAATTTGCACAAGGGGGGAAAAAAAAAAAAAAATCGTTTTAGAGAATTTCTCATTTCAGCATTTCATTTCTCCTCTCTCCTTGACATTATTTGTATTTTTGTTTATATCTCCTCGTGACAACTCATCTGTAATTCCCCACAGCGTGCCATGAGCTGGCATGATATGACATAATGCAAGAGCTGAGATAGCCTGCTACTTCTATTTTAGTTCGGAGGATATTTTAAACTTTGTATTATCCAGGAAATTTCTGAAATATTTGTCTTCATTCCAAGCCAGAATGAAAACAATTTTTGAAACATCGGAAGTTTCCGTGAAATAAGTAGCGAGAGCTTCCAGCTCTGCCACTGCGGGTGACAGCAGGGAGGGCCCAGCACTGCCAGGGAGGGTGGCAGCAGGGAATGGGCAGCAGGGATCAGGCAGCAGGGAATGGGAAGCAGGGAATGGGAAGCAGGGAATGGGAAGCAGGGAATGGGCATTAGGGAACAGGCATCAGGGAATGGGCATCAGGGAATGGGCAGCAGGGAATGGGCAGCGGGGAATGGGAAGCAGGGAATGGGGAGCAGGGAATGGGAAGCAGGGAATGGGCAGCAGGGAATGGCAGCAGGGATCAGGCAGCAGGGAATGGGAAGCAGGGAACAGGCATTAGGGAACAGGCAGCACTGAATCTGCATCAGGGAATGGGCATCAGGGATCAGGCAGCAGGGAATGGGCATCAGGGAATGGGAAGCAGGGAATGGGCAGCAGGGAACAGGCAGTAGGGAATGGGCAGCAGGGAATGGGCATCAGGGAATGGGTAACAGGGAATGGGCAGCAGGAAACAGGCATCAGGGAAGAGGCAGCAGGGAATGGGGAGCATGGAATGGGGAGCATGGAATGGGGAGCATGGAATGGGCAGCAGGCAGCGTGCCTCTCCCCATGCCTGCCACACACTTGCTTTCCAGCAGCAAACTGCAATTGTCCATTTCAGGTGTGGGTTGAACGGGAGGGGTGGCTGAAGGAAGGGCTTGGAAAAGGGCCTGACACATCCCTGTGCCCGCACACCAGGGCAGGGTCATCTCAGAGCCAGCACAGCTAGCATCACACGAGGCTGGGACAGGGAGCAGGACGTGCTGAGCTGTCAGCCGAGGGCTGTGGGGACAGAGGTGCCACCAGCCCCTGCCTGCTGCCCCTGTCTGGGGCAGGACAGGGTGCAGGGCTGCAGAAGTTGGGTCGTGGCAGGTTCTGCTTTTGGTGGGTGTATTTCTGGGCCTGTCTGGGGGCTCTCCACTGGAGTGTCAGCTCACCCCCAGGGTGGGTACCTTGCAGAGGAGGTTGAGGCTTTGTTGGGCAGTGAGGTGACTCCAGCAGCCTCCCCATCCTCCAGGGCAGACAGATCCTTGCCAAGAGGACACAGAGGCACATTCCAAACTCTCTCTCGTTTGTGGGGCATTAGCAGGTAGGAGGGGTCTGCTCCCAGCCAGTGGCCCCAACACTGCAGCTGCTGGAACTGAGCTGCTGGGGGACTTGGAGCACTCTGCAGGGACCAGAGGACACCAGGACCCCCGCGCCCACAGGTTTGGGTGAAAAGTGCTGTCAGGTTCCCAATTTATTTGCCTTTGCCTCTTGTGCTGAGACGCTCAGTCCTCAGGGTTTGTTTTGTGTACTCTGGGAGCTGAAAATTTGTAAAGACACGCTGCTGGGCTAATCCTCCATCAGCTCCTGGAGCAGAGACCAGCTGGGGTCTGGCAGCTCTCTCCCTTCTCCCACTTCAGTCTGCTAAAACAGTGAGTGTCTCTGTAACCAGTAGCTTACAGGTTTTGACATACGCAAAGCAGAGCTGCAGTTTCCTGCAGTCAGCTGCCAGGACTTCCCAGGAGCCTGGTCCTGCTGTGCCAGCAAGGTGCTGTGTGCTGTGCCGAGTCCTGGGGGCGATGCCATCCCTGGTGGTGAAGTCATCTTGGCTCCCTCCTGGCTTCAGAGCCGTAGTTATGCCCTGGAGACTCTCTTTGGGAAGGGAGCTCTTCCCACGGCACGGCTTGCTGTGGCTCCGCTGCACGAGCGAAAAATGGAGGCTAAAAAGAGGTGCCTTCCTCTGCCCACGCAGGAAACCCTGTCCACCCCACGTCCCTTTAGCAGAGAGCACAAGAGCACTTTGAGTCTTAAACCAAGATCCCTCCTCCTGTCTCCTGTGCTGAGCCCCAGCGTGCCAGCTCGGTGAGCAGCAGGCTCCGTGGCTGTGCCAAACACCAGGAAAAGCACCTGGAAAAAGGGGACACACATGCTGCCTCGGTCAGGGAGGTCTGGGAGAACAGGGAGGACTTGGATCTCTGAGGTGCTGAGATTTCACTGGGGTAAAGAGCTAGGGGATAGGTAGGTGCTGGTTGGCAGCATCCCCCCTGATCTTTCCCACCAGTTAGCAGGGAGCAGGCGTGGAGCTGGAACCAGCACTGATCCTGGGTCTGCCAAGGGGAAAAGCTGCACAGTGACATCCTCAGCTGCCAGCCCTCACTGGAGAATGCACACAGAGCTTTGCTGTGCCCCAGGCTGCTGCGTGCTGTCTGGGGGAGGCAGAAGAGCAGGATGCTGCAGCCCAGACAGACACCCATCTCCCCCCAGGCTGGCTGCTTCCTCCAGCCTCACCCCTGCCTGCCTGCACCCACTCGGTCCCAGTCCCAGTCCCAGTCCCAGTCCCAGTCCCAGTCCCAGTCCCAGTCCCAGTCCCAGTCCCAGCCAGGGCCTCTGGGGCTCAGTTTGTGGTTAGCCAGGATTGGTGCCACGGGATGGCACAAGTGGAGAGACTCTGGGGCACTCTGACATGTTCATCCCCAGGGCACCTCGGGTGGCAGTGGCTGAGCAGACAGAGACCTGGCTTGCCCCAGTTGTCCCCTGCTCCCAGGTATGTGGTCTGGGGACACAGTGACACTCTGGGGTGGGACATCTGCTCCTGGCCAGGACCAGCACGTGGCTCAGGTTCAGTTTTTGCAAGGACAGGGAGGGTGGGACAGGGGTAAAGGGACAAGGGGTCCTCATCCATCACCCCCAGAGCACAAAGCTGCCCGTTTGGTGGTGCTGAGTGCCCTGTGGGCAGGGGATGCCCTGGGGCACTGCCAGGGCTGGGTGTTTGTTGGTCTCAAACCCTGGAAAACAGGATCATCCTGCAGCCTGCTGTGGGAAGATACCAGTGCCATTGTGCTGCACGGAAAGGGCCTGCAATTTTTAGGAAAACTCATTTTGAAGCTTACTGGAGTCTGTCAGAGCAAATTAGTTGCAGTTTCAGCTAGCCACTTGTTTCTGGTTTAACCCTGGGAAAGCAACTGGGATACAAATGTTTACCTTATGAGGTAAACCATCAATATCCTTGAAACTTTGATTAAAAAAATACTGGACTAGAGCATCTTGTGGGTTTGTTGTTTTTTTGTTGTTTTTTTTTTTCCCAATTCGTTTCACAATATGCCAGAAGCATGGCTTGAGTTAGGGCTTTGGCAGGGGCTTTTATCATGATGGATATAGTGGAGGATAGAAAAGAAATTTGGTTATCAGAGGATGCCAGAACTCAACTTCCTAGCACATACATTTAATAATGCAAAAAAGTTCTCCTTTAAAAGTCTCCGTAGAACAAATCCTACTCATCACAGGATCCAGGGAGATAAATTAAATTACATTTTAATAGTGGAGAACTCATTCCTGGGCCGGGTGCAACAGTGAAAGTATGTTCTCTCTTAGACAAAAGTAGCCTCATCTCCCACCAAAATTCTGAATGCTACCATATGAAACACTTAATTGGAAATGAAACCCTGAAGCTCCCAGGGCAGAGGCACTACCAGAGGCTGTCATGGCTGTGGTAGCTCTCTTGCCGACGTTGCAGTCACTGGAACATTATTCTTCTTCTTCTCCCTCCTTGTAAACAAAAAGTCATGTCCAAAAAAAGAGCATCCAATGTGTGCTTGCTGGGACACATTTTTGTGAGGGGCTTCAGCACAGCTGCCCTGCCTGCTGGAGCCTTCCTGCTCTGCCACCTTTCTAAGCCAGGCTCAGTCCCTTCTTTTCTTCACTCTGGAATCTAGAAGGTGTTTGAAACATGGACAAACTCTGCCCGTGCAGACGTGGAGACTTAAAGCAGAGTCTGCATGGGGTGCTGTGGGATAAGGAGGGGTGCAGGCTGGGCCAGCCTCACCTTGAGGTCCTGCAGTGTGAACCTAAAGAAAGGGAAAAAAGGCAGAAAGAGAGAGAGGGAAGGACCTGGTGACTGGTGCTTGGGTCTGCCCCAGCGTGGTGGCCATCCTGCCCTTCACTGCCTCATCTCCCCCTCCTCCTCCCTATCTCTACTTCCCCCTTTCCCTCCCCCCCCAGCCTCGGAGCCCCAATCTCTGCTCCTCCATCCCAAAATCAGGGCTGGGATGGAGCTGCCCGGCGTCCTCCCTGCTGCTCCCTTCAGCACTGGGGCTGGGGCTGTTCAGCCACCAAAATCCCTGGGCAGAATTAGCTCCTTGCAGAGCACTGCGTCCAATTAATTATATAGTTTAAAACACAATGCATTGACTGATCCCATCCTCCCCAGCAGAGCTTTTGGCTCCACGGGAACCCTCCGAAAAGCCACGATGCAGCAGCAGGCGCACCAGGGGCGTCACAGGAGGTGCCCTTTAATTGTAATTAGAATAATTATAGGTATATGCTGCAAATGGCTCCGAGAACAGCAGCAGAGCAAGCACATTTCGACAGCTTTTGCTGCACCAGGATCCCCTGAACATCTGCTTTTGGGGGCTGGACACTCTGATATTCTCCCGGGACTGACCCCCCCTGGCTCCCAGATGTTTGTGGGGACACAGGGACAAGAATTGTCGACCCTTCAGTGCCAAAACCACCTGAGGAGCCAAAAGCCACCCCAGGGCTCCTCCCACTGGCAGCCCCACTCTCTGTGAGGACAGGGCTGGGGCAGAGAGACTCTGGTCTGGGGGTCCCCCTGTCCCCAGGTCAGCCTGGCTGTGCCTCCCCTCTCTCCCTGCTGCAGGTTACAGACAGGAGGGACCTGGGACTCCCGAGGTCCCCAGGATGCATCCCCACACAGCTAGGGGAGCCCACAGTAATTACCAGCTTCCTACGTGTGCTTCCTCTGGGGCTTTGTCACACACATGATGTCTCACATCTGGGATTTGATCAGTTGGTGGGGATGGTAGAGCTATTTCCATGTCAAGCTGTAGCTTTTTTACCCCCAGCCGTTTCAGGGCTTACAGCTATTGTGTGGGTTGTTTTTTTTTTTTTTTTTTTTTTTTTTTTTTTTTTTTTTTTTCTCAATGCCTTGGGAAATGTCATCCAGCAGGAATGTTCCCAAGAGTTGCTTGTGGTGGAGAGGAGGATGGGCTTGAGCAGGGGCCCTCATGCCCATCTCCCCTCCCCATGCCCAGCCTCCAGGACTGGCTCTGTGGGCTCTGGCCCCATCCCCACTCCCCAGACTCTGCCCCAGGGCTCCTGGGGAAGTGGACCCAGCCCAGCCCCATGGCAGCACCAGCTCCTGCAGGCAGAAGGGAGGAGGCAGAAGCCTGGAGAGGGACAAGCTGTTCAAGGAGCCACTCCTGCTGCAAAGGCTCTTGGTTTCGTGTCCTCTTGGCTGTGCCAGTGGCCTCTTCCACTTCCAGCTCTGGACGGAGTTACAAGAAACACTGGAAGTCCCAGCCCTGTGGTGTGTCATCATTTAAACTTGTCTTTTATAGCGTCCCAAAGCAATTTACTTTTCCCGAACATCAAAGCCCCCAGAGCAATACTGGGAGAGGCAGAGCTTTTCCCCCACTCCCAGGCCCCCCTGTCCTGCCCAGCTCTGTGCTGGGGGCTGGATGCTCTCCTTGGCTAATCCTTGGCTGTCACCTCACATGCTGGCCCCTAGAGCAGACCCTGCTCCGGCCCAAAGTGACGAATGTGACGTGCTTTGGGAAGGGGTTAGTGCTGTGTGATGGATCAGGACTTCATCTGGGTTTGTTGAACAGCTGGGCTTTTCCTCCTGGGGAGGGGGAGGCATCTCCAGTGGGGCTGTGAGAGCAGGAAAAGCTGAGGCATTGCATGCAGGGTGAGAAGGCAGATCACCCCCCCCCCCGAAAAAGAATAGTGAGGGGTTATGTTAGTTGCCCCACTGCCTTTTTCCAGGCTGAGCATCACATCACAGACCACTTCCCCAGTACTCTAGGGGACAAAGAAGGCTGGAGGCAGAAGTGTCTGTGCTCACTGATGGTTTTCTAAGACTCAGAGAGCTCTGGTCTCTGGGCAGGGGGGGTGCAGGTGGAGCAGCTCCTCAGTGGGACCCCTGTGCCAGGGTGTCCCCAGTACCCCACGAGTGCTGCCCTCCTCCCCAGCTGCAAGAGTCTGGTAGAAAAAAAAAAAAAATCTAGAAATAATTGTAGCAGCTCCTGCCTCTACAGACACAGTGCACTGCTGTCCCTGCCAGAGCCCAGGGCTGCTTTGCCTCAAGGAATCTGTGAGATCTGTCCTACTGTGATCTGTAACAATATTGGGATTAAATTAGCTTCCCTGAGCTGCAGAGGGGTCAGTATGTGAGGCCCCCCGGTTAATCCAGCAGGCCAAAGAGAACAGAAGCCTCCCTGCATCGGGAAAGGAAAACAACGGGGTCTGTTTGCAATCCATGGAGCTAATTCAAACAGCATTCCTCAAACAACAGGGGAAAAAGGCCTTCGAAGCGAAGGAGAAAGGAGCATTTCCCAACGTGTGCGTAACGTCACTCCTTGGACAGAGCTGAAATGTCCATCCTGCGTGGAGCGTGGGGTCAGCAAGCCCAGCTGGCATCAAGGAAAGATCCTGAAAAGTGGAGTAGCTTCCTGGGGAGCACAGACCTGCCAGCCAGCCTCTGCCTTCCTGCCCTGCCCTGTGCTTGACCGACCCAGAGCCAGCGGGTTCTGCCGGGCTCCTCCTGACCTGCCCATGGGCTGCAGGCTGATGTGCCACATCTGGGGTGCCACAGGGCAGGCAGAGCTTGCTCTTCCTTCTCCCCCAAAGAGTTTAAGTTGTTTTCACAGCTCCAAAGCAGGGTGACCTCCCAGGGACACTCCAGCTGGTGACACATGGCTGCTGGTCAGGCCAGTGGGCAGCACTGCCCGGCTGAAAGCCCAGGCTTGCTGACTCTGCCTGGGAAGCAGCAGCATGCCTGGCTGATCCTATCAGTCAGCTCCCCTTCCTCTGGCTCACACAGCTCCCCGTGGAAGGCATGATCCTGCCTGCCCCCCTGCCTGACCCCCCGGTGTGGCTTCTGCAGCCTGTGTCAGGAACTTGATAGTTGTCTTTGCAACCAGAGGAGTTGTTTATGCAATAAGTCAGGCACTTGGGATAACTGTATTACCGGGGACTTAGGACTGCAGGTGTTCGGCTATTATTAAAAACAATTGCCCAGGCTATCAATCATCCTGCAGGAGATAAGCCTCCTGAGAAGCAGACCTCTGTCAAGGAGGGTGCAGAGAAGCAGCACACGGCAGGTCGAGGCTGGGAGCGTCCCAGACAACTTCAGGATGTTCTTGCTTTCCTTCTGCTTTCTCGGCAAGTGTCTTTTTTGTGTTTTGCTAATGCTGAGATATTATCGAAAGCTGATGAGGCACCAGGGATGAGTAATGCACCCTCTGTGCCAGCCCAGGACTTGTAGGCACTGGTACCTGCCTCTGCACACAGGGTTAATAGCGAGTGTGCAGAGTCCTGGCTCTGACAGAATGTCTGGAGTGGCCCCACCACCTGCACCCTGCATCCTCCCAGCCCTCAGATGCACCCAGGGATGGAAGTGCCCGTGGACTGCCCCATCCAGAGGAGCTCAGGCTGCTGGGCACCTGCTTAGCAAAGGACTTCTGCAGGCAGCAGGGAAAATCTCCCAAGTCAGCAGCTCTGCTTTCAATCTGGAGCTGCTTGCCGTTTTCACTCTGCTAAAGTGTGGAATTTTGTGTCCTTTTTATGCAAGAGAGAAACGGATTGTTTGGGATTAATTTAGGATTAGCCTCAGCAGACAGTAACTAAAGGAAAACAAAATGGTAAATTAGCTGCCTGTCAGAAGGGGCAGAAATGTAGGACTTGACGCTGGATTTATTGTGGAGAGTGTTGAGGCAGGATTTAGTGTGATTTACTGTCCTCTGCAATGATACCTTCCAACACCAGGGAGCTGGCAAGCTGTCAGTCAGACACACTGTGCTGCTTGCTAATTATTGATGAGTCTGGTAGCCCTGGTCTTGCATCTGGGTTTGTCAGCATTTCCATTCCAGAGCTCTGTCTTCAGGTTTATTGCTCAGTTACAAACATTTGCTTGACTGAAACTTGATCTACAGCTGTCAACTGGAGCTGCAGTGATCTGAGAGAGATTAGAAAGGAAAAGGTTGGGCTATTCAGTGGAGGCATAAGAGACATTTGGTTTATGAGACTTTTCATTTTTTCTTACAGTCATCCAAGTGATTTTGTCCCGGAGAAATATTTTATGTTACTTCAGAATTTCCTAGAATAGAAAAATATGAATGGTCTTTAGTACAGAGACTTGCAACAGTGCCCACTTTGTTTCTGCTCAGTATTCAAAACACATTCACTAATGCTCCTGTGAGATAGCAATGATCTCAGAAGATACTGTTTACAAGTAGGAAACTGGGAGAATTTAACGAGGTGCCAAAGAAAATGCAGGATGAATAAAACTTCCACATACACATGCATTCACACAAACCCATTGCAAAGGAAAAGCTGCACAAAGGGTGATTTTTTTTTTTTTCTTGCCTGTTTTGGATTATTCCACATCTTTGAGTTTGGACCTGCCCCCACACAAGCACTGTGCACAGCAGAGATGGTTACAAGGATGTGAGGAACACAGATCTGTGGGGCTTGTCAAATCCCAGGGTGTCTGGGTGCTTCTCCATGTCACATCCAGTACCCCAGACCTCCTTTTCCTCAGGGAAAGTGCTCCACAGGGAGCTCCAGGGCTTTTGCCAGTGGCTGCTGGAGATGCTCAGAGAGACATCTTCATCCTGGGCAGTGGGGTCAATACTTGGGATGGGTATTCCAGGACCTAACCTGGAACCCAGCAAGGGACCCAGTGGGGATGCAGGAACCATCTAGGGACCTCAACAGCCTCTGGAAGAGCCTCTGCTCTCCAGCTTCCAGTTAGGAGCCCTGCAAGCTTGGGGAGGATCAAGTGAAGGTAATGCTGCTCCTCATTGCTTCAAGATTTTTGCTAACTGTTGCACGGTGAGTCACCTTGCTTGGCATGGCTGTCTCCCCCATCAGCAGGTTGTCCTGCGATGTCCCCAGGAACACTTGGAAGCTGAGACAGAATTTTACTCACTGCAGAAGCACTGTGGCTCCTTAAGCCTAAAAGAAATACTGAAACACGTTCAGATGGTTGGAGAAGTTGATCTACAAAAGGGGGAAGGTAAAGATGGAACATTCAGTGCATTTCTTCTCAGCTCCCTGCCCCTGCCCGTTTCAGGTCACTGCTTTGGGCTTTCAAGACACTGTTTTAGCTTATGGTCAAATGACCTTCATCTTCAGAGTTTAGGACATATCCCTGTTGAGTTTTGCAGCACCCCTCTAAAAGCACAGCCTGCAAATTACCTCCAGCCCCAAAAGCCAGAGGCAGTCAGACAAGGAGAGCCTTAGAGGGACAAACTTTTTGTCTGAGACTCCCACCGGTGGGAAGGTGATTGTGAAGCAGCAGCAGCTCCCTCCCAGCTGCAGAGGCTGAGAGCACAGGTGGCTCAGGAAAGCAGGGAGAAGACACACTGCCTCCTGATGCCCTGAGGATGATCATCTCTAAGAGTGAGGAAGGGAGGATGGTCGGCTTGGGACTCAGGCAGGCACTGATTCCTGCTCTTACAGAGACACTGACCCAAGACACCAGTTACAACAGGGCCATGAGAGAGGCCAGGGGTCCCCTGTACCTCCCCTAGGCCCCCCTGGAGCTGGTGCACTCCTCCCTCTCCCACAGGGGATGAGCAGGTTGGGGTCAGCAATGGGGTCGGTTGGCATCGCACCCCAGGAGGGTGCTGAGTGTGAGGTGCTGGGTGCTGCCCAGCCCACCAGGCATGGTGGTTCTGGGGGAAGGTGCCCACACCTGCCCACCAAAGCAGGGACTGTCCACATCCCTCCTGGTCACCTCCATCAAGGCAGAGGAGGGGAGACTGTTGGGAGGAGAGCTCCTGGGCTGCGCGGGTGAGACGGAGGAAGGGTCCCAGCACAGCCCCTCCGATCACCCCCTTCTCCTGAGCCTCAGCATTTCCTCCTGCTGCACAGCCAGAGGTGGAAAAATAACCAAGCTTTCAAGCTTTTCCCCTTAGTGCTTCCCCCCTCCAAAGCATAATAAGCTACTTCTAATATTTGACATCCTTATTAATGTGTGACAGAAGATGATTTCATACACCAGTTACCACCGAGAGGTTACTAATAACTCAGAATTCACTGTCATAAATAAAAAAAGACAACAAAGGAGAATAGATGGTGTGTCATTCTGCAGTAATTTACTGAGACCCCGTTGGCTCTGGATGCAAAGCTGGAAGGTCCTTTGTGGAGCTCCAGTCCGGGTTTTGCAACAGTCACAATATTTTGGCTGGATATTGTCTTAGGAGGTGGTACTAGTGGGGTGGAATTCCCTCATGCAGGAGTTTGCACTAGATGCCTTTGCAAAGCTGGATACTCTGGTAATAATAATAATAAAAAAACCCTACCCGGTGGATGGGGATGGAGTCTATGGCATTGAGACCAGGATTTATTAACGTGCAAATTGCTCTGATATGATCACATACTTTCTGCTTTGCATACGCAGGGAGCAGCGTGGGCTGATGGAGTATGAACTAGCCTGGGCGATCTTTATGAGCTGAAATCCTGCACATCACAGAAGGGTTTGTTTCTCTGCACAAAACCTGGGAAGCTGTTAGAAACCTGCTTGGAAAAGACAAGGGAACGAAATCCCCAAATTTTTTTTTTTTTTTTTTTTTTTTTTTTTTTTTTGACAGAAACGTGCATATAACTTTCTGTGAAGGAATCGAGGATTTTTCTAGTTGGTCTTGTAGTATTTTAAAGCTAAGAAACCAGTAGAGTCTTTTTCATCAGTGATGAGGGAGTGACAAGGCAGAGGTAAGGGTTTCAGAATGCATGTTTGTTTAGATGAAGCTTTTGCAATGTGGGCTGCTAATGAGGAACGCAAGCCTCGTCAGCATCCGACTTGCGGGTTTGCCTTGTGCAATGTGGATAATGAGTTCAGACAATGAAAGCTGTGAGAAATCACAGCACGATCTGTTGGGATCCCCGACTCCCCCACCCCCCAAGGTGCGTGGGGCTCGCAGGGAAGCCGGGCTGCTCCACGCCGTTCCCTGCCACTCTTTTACCTTCCCACAGCCGGGACGGGGAACACGGAGAGCTTAACTGCAATCTTGACCGCTTCACTGGAGCTCGAAGCTGATACTGGACCAGCCCCAGGGTCCCGCCGGGCGCAGCGCAGGGGCTGAGTGCCGCGCAGAGGGCTGCGGTGTCCTGCTGCATCCCCACTGCCTCCCGGGGACCCGGAGCTTTGCCCGAGCTGAGCCAGGCAGGGAGAAGGCAGTTTTAAACAGTTCCTCTCTCCCGATATTCTCCTGGCTGCGCCTAACTCAGCCTTCTGCGGAGGACGGGGCACCCATGGGTGCGCGGCAGGCACCCAAAGGGTGCGGGGTGAGTACGGATTGCCTGGGTGTTGGGATGGGGGATAGGCGGGGGAATGGTTAACGGCGATGGTTGGGAATGGTCGGAGCTCCGTGTTGATAACACCCGAGGTTGATGCGCGGGGGAAGTGGTGCGGGATCTCGGTGCGGGGCTCGGAGCCCGGGGAATACCGAGGGCTCCGGGCTGACTGCAGCCGGGCAGGGACCCGGCTCCCCAGAGAGGGCTCGGGACAAGGTGATGCCTCAGCCTCCATCCTCCTGCTTCTTCAGACTGAGTGGGGTGCTGGGAGACACAGGTGTGGGGGGCGACTGGGGAACCCTCACCCCTGGGCTGCTGGGGTTTCCTGTGGCTCAGGCATGTGCGTGTTCCCTTGAGCAGCCCTGGAGACAGATGAGGGGGGGTTCAGGTGACACTGTTTGGGTTGAAAGGGGTGTCTGACAGGAAAAGGTACTAAAATAGAGTAGCACTGGCAGAAGGAAATATTGGATAGCATGGCAGGTGTGGAGTTTTCACTCTCCTGCAACAGGGCTCAACAGGCATCAGTGCAAAGAATCCTGTGACTGGAGGTCTGTGAACTGGGGTCAGTGCTGGCAGGATTGTCTGTGGTGGAGAGGTTGATGCTGAGATCCTGCAGAGACCCAGCACTTGCAGTGAAACACCTGCCCGAGGTGTTCTCCAGGCTGAGTGGTTTTGTCCACAGTCCATCTGTGACCCTGGAGCAAGGGAATTCCTGCCTGGTCACCTCATCCCCACCGCTGGGCCACGGCTGTGAAGGCTGGATGGGAGGACATGGTGCTGGGCCCAGGAATGCTGGTGCAGGGACATGCCTGGAAAACACCCTGGAAAAAAGGCTCATTTCAGCTGGATCAGCTTCCTGGCTCTAGCAGGGCTGCTGAGAGCAGTAGCACCCCCCTGAGGGACACAGCAGGGAGCAGGGAGGGTGCAGGGACACAGATGTGACCCCCCCAAGCACGGATGAAGTCAGCACCAGCAGGCAGCAGCAGAGCAGAGTTTTAACTCCATTTTTCCATCATCTGAACTAGTCCTGGGCTGGCTGAGCACCTCTCTGCCTGCACAGGGGCTGTGAGGCTGCACTGGACACCAGTTGAAGGTTGGGGACCAGCTTGGCCTCCCCCCACCAGTGGGGATGGCAGCGGGGTGGGAAATCGGGAATGACGTTGGCTGCGGGATGTCCTTCCTTACAAACCACCCAGCAATGCCAGGCCCTGCAGGGCTCCCAGCTGCCTTTCTGTCATGGAGTGCAGGTTGCTGTCACAGAGCTCACACGTGCCTGTGCCAGGCTTGCAGCTCTGGAGAGAGCTCAGTCTGCCCTGTCTGCCCTTTCCACGCACCCATCCTGCCCGGTGTCCAGGGCTGAGGCTGCTGTCCTGGATCCCTTGTGGTGGAAGAGTGAGGGTTTCAGTGCCCTGCTCGGTGTTGCTGTGCAGTGGATTGTTCTGCAACTTCTGATCCAAAATGTGCTTTGGTTGTTGCTGATCTTGTGCATTCTGCCCCTGGCTGGCATTCAGTGAGGGAGTTACTGAACTGCAGGAGGGCTTAAACCTACATGAAGCTGTGGCTAATAGGAATAGGTTCAGTCCTTCACCGGGTTGAACCTCTAATTCCCCAGGCAGCTTCATGGCCTGTGGTACCGGAGCTGTTCCTGCCAGGACAGCTCCAGTGCATTTTCAGATTTTGCCATTTCTGTGGGGAAGCAGCACACACCAAGCCTGCAGCAAGGCTCAGCTGCTTCCTTCTCCTCCAGAACCAATGTGCTGCCTCTCAGCACCAGCAGAGAGAGTAACGGAAATCCCCTTGTAAAAAATGTCCTGATGTTTTACAATGCAGAAGCAGAAGTGCTCCCGGAGAGAGGCCTGTGGCACTACAAATCACAGCATTGCTTGGAGCAGCTACTGTGCCAGGCACTGCAGAAGGCAGGAGAGGGGCAGGAGGAGGGGAACAGAGAGCTGGAGGTGGTGGGGGGGGTCTAGGGGGGCTGCTGAGCAGTGCCTGGAGCCAGGCAGGGACAGAGGGGCTGAGGGCAGGAGCTTTTCCTTGGTGTATTCCCCACTAGTGGGTCCCAGCATGGCTCTGCAGATCTGGGGAACACAGAGCAGAAGCTGGTGGAAGGAGTCAGACCTCAACAATGCTGCGGAGAACTCCGCTGCCAGATTGGGTTTTATTATTTTATTTTTTTTCAGCGAAGTTTATGGGTTAGGGATTTTGCAGAACTTGGCACTGGGATATAATATCAAATGAAGACCTTCTGGTTCGGAAATTTGACTTAATGCAGCCTTCTTTTATTGCTTGAAGGATTAAGGAGAACAAAGTGGCTCTGCCTGTGCATGTGCAGGGGGGTTTGCTGGCTGGAGGTGTGTGAGACACCCCGTGGCAGTGGCCAGGACCGAGCCCTGCCTGCCTGGGACCTTCATCTGGGGAGGGTTTCAGAGCCCTGCTGACCTTGTGTTGGTCCTGGCTCCTCGTTCACCTCAGGGAAACCCCCCTCAGAAAGACACCAAGAGACTTTCCCAAAGACAATGAGGGCCCCAAACCCGCTACCTGCAGCACCAGGCTGCCTCCCCCAGGGCTGGTTCCTGGTACTCTCCTGGCAGCATCGTTGGGGCAAGGGAAGATGTGTGCTGGGGAGCTGCAGAGCCACACCTGGGGCTGCCAGCTTGACGTGTCTTGGGGAAGCTTTGCCTGCCAGAGACTTTTGCCAAGGGAAGGCAAGGCATGCAGTGAGATAACCACGTGTGTGGGCTTCAGCTTATTTGAAAGGTGCCTCCTCTCCTGCTGGCAATGTCCCACCTGCTGGGGTTCTGCTGTGCTGCAGGAGCAGCTTGGCCTCTCAGGGGGAGGGTGCAGGGGTCGGGATGGCAGCAGTGCTCCTGCCACAGGGTGCAAGGGCAGTGCCAGCATCACCCCCTCCTACTGGTTTTGACAGATGCTGGGGAGCTGTGCCACCCTGGGGTGGGACAGCTGGTCCCAGGGCTGATTTGCAGGAGCACATCTCCTCCCACCCCTGGGTAGTCCCTGTTATCTCCCCTCTGGTACCCACGGGGGGATTGTCCCCTGCAGCCCTGAGCTGGTGGGCTAAGATGCCAGGAGCAGGGGTTGCCACATGCCCCATCCTTGCACGTGGCCCTGCTCTCCTTAGCAGCCTGATCCTCCTCCCAGTGCTCTGATATGGTTATTTGATGGATTTGTTGGAAGTTCCCATCAAGGCAGGCTGGAGCTCTGCTGGCAGTGGGGCTGGGAAGCTGCTGGGACCAAACCAACCTGGCTCAACCCCTGCAAAGCTACCACTCTTTCTGCAGGCAGAGATATTTCTGAAACCTGTTCTCCTGCTGCATTTGCACCCTCTGAACAGGCTGCCAAAGTGAAATTCAAATTTTCTATCTAGATCCAGGACCTGGAAACCCAAATTCCCCTGGACTCACAGCTGATGTCCTGCTGGCTGTTGGCAGCCAACCTGGCAGCTCCTGGGGGTTCATTATTGCTGCTGCTGTAATAGGACTTTGTCCAGGCTCCAGCCCTTGCACAAGCATCTGGTCCTTCTCTCCCAGACTCAGTAAACCTTTGGAGAGCCCGTTTACATTACAGATAGCCCAATACATTCAGCAAGAGGCACTATATCAGCAGCTTAGCTGTTGTGGATTAGGTCTTGAATATCCTGGGGATATAATGTTGGTCTTTCTCACCTTGTGTGTAGGAGGACTAATGGTAAATTATCTGGATGGTTTACATTTTCTAGGTTGTATTGGAGCTCCCAAGGACCAATTCATCCTGACTGAATTGCAAACAAGGCTTACTGTCATCTCAAATCCAAGGGCCAGGTCTCTCCATGAAAGAATTCAGAGCAATTCAGGTTACCCCAAATTCTTCCTGTCAATAGGATAATGGCATAAATCCTGCTAATGTTTAGGCTGGGAATTGTTTGCAGCAACCTGAGCTTGACTGATGGTGGCAATAGCAGAAAGAATCATAAGTTGTGTCCTGAGGTGAGGGTGGGAAGAGCTGGAAGCCCAGCCCTCCTGCTGAACCTCTGCTGGTGGGCACACCACAGCCCCTCTTCTCCCAGGGAGCTTTCAGGACGTGGGGATGGTGCTGGTGACCCTCCTTGGCACTGGCTTTCCAGCATCCAGGATGCCAGTGGTTTGCTGTGCTGAGGGAGCAGCTGTGGTCTAAGGTCCTGGTTCTCAAAGGTCCAGGAGGACAAAATATCTGCTTGCCTGCTTTGTGCTGTGGCCTCAAGGTTTCCCGTGGCACTTCCCTGAACAAGCCCTGAGAGGTGTGCTGTGTGGGAGGGCATCAGCTTCACACTGGCTCTTGGCACACGTGTTTGCTCCCTAAGGTTACCCCTGGTGCCATTCCTGCACAGGGGGGACTTTGCCTAAACTGTGAGTGTTGTGTAAACACAGCGTGGAGGGGGTTCAGCCTCCGCCTCACCTGCAAACCCACTGCAACTGAAGCCAAGGGGCAGCCAGGCCCTGCTGCCTGCAGCACAGCTGCTCAGAACCCATTTGGGGAGGGTTGGAACTGGGTTGTGCTGACACTGCCCTGCTCACACCAGCCAGCATCCCTGGGGTCCCTTCCTGCACCTTACCGTGCCGTGCCACGCGTCACCAGGCTGTGTCACCAGGCTGTGTCACCAGGCTGTGTCACCAGGCTGTGCTGTGCTGCCTTTCCAGAGGGTCCCCCCTCATCCTCACTGCACCATGCCCAGGTCCCTGGCACCAGAGCAGGATGTGGAGGGAGGCTGGAGCTGGAGCTGGAGCTGGGGTGGGACCCCTCTCTGCACAGCTGTCCCCTCGGTGGACACCCCCAAGAGCCCAGCTGAAGCACCTGACAGTGTTTATAGAGCAGCTTGCAGCAAAGAGACTTGGAAGTGCAGAACAAGTTGGTGTTTACACAAGTGGCTAATTATTTATTTAAAAATCCTGAGGATGAGCTGTGGGCTGCAACAAACCAGCACATGGGGACTGTGGTGCTCCTGCCCCAGCAGTGCTGGCAGCAAGGGCAGGGTGAGCAGTGCCAAGCCTTGGGGCAGGAGGATGATGGCAACATTCTGCAGTGCCCAATGACCCGTGGGCCTCCCTGGCACATGTCAGCCAGAGCTGTCACCAGGTGCCACCTGTCCTGGCAGCACACGGGTCACATCTCCCTGCAGCAGCTGACTCCTGGTGCTGCTGGGGCTGTCACTGCTGCTGGACAGCCCTCTCTGGTTGGGTGTTTTGCTGCTGTAGCCATAACCAACCTACACCCGGGCTGGGGCAGGAGGGCTGCTCTGCCCCATGGCCCTTGGCAGGTCCCTCAACCCACCCTGTGTGTGGGAGGGGTCCAGCACCCCAGGGCCCCCCGTTTGTCCCCCAGGCAGCACAGAGGCTGTGGCCGGGCTTGGCTTCTATCACCATTCCCACTGCCCATTTGGGGCATCGGCAACTGCACATTTATTATGAAAGGATTAAAACCATTTTCTGTTTCGTTTGACCTCACAGAGTGAATTTTGTTGCTTTTTGTCCCACGTCATGGCAGCTTTTGGTGGGGCTTTGCAGAAGAGCCTGGTCCTGCCCGGCAGTGCCGGAGCTCTCGGTGCAGCCTGGATGCTTCCCATCCTGCATGCCAATCCAAGGGCACATGGAGAACTCTTAAAGCCATTCCTGGAGCCCAATGCCAGGCTTCCTCCACTGGCAGGGCCTGGGCTGACCCTTCCCTGCATTCCAGGGCAATGGGAGCTGGGAGGTTTGGAAATTCCCTCTGAGCAGAGACACAGCATTTCAGGCAGCCTGTGGGACGCTCCCGCCCCGTCCCCAGACAGCCCAGACTCCAGCTTGGGGCTGCAGCTCCCTTTCTGCTCGGCTCCTCCACCAGCCCCAGAGGTGCCCACTTGATGGGAAACATCTTGTGTCTTTGGCAGCCCACAGAGGCCATCTGCTGCTCCAGGAGGGGTGGCCCAGGGGGACTGGCACTATTTTAAACGAGTTACAGCTCTAACCGTGTGCAGCCTCGGCAGATGGCAAAGATGCATCAGGCATTTCTCTGTGTGCTAACTGCTCTTGAGCAACAGAGTGACTGGTGGATGAAGCTGGAGGGTGATTAGCCCCCATGACTCTAGGTGCCACCGGGTGCCACCATCTGCTGGCACTCCCATCTCACCCCACGGCTTCCAGGCTCAGCCACCCCAACGCCAGGGCCCAGCCAGTGCTGGAGGGATGCTGACCCTCGGGTTGATCTCTTCTCCTCTTTGTTTGCAGCTGCTGCAAGTGCACTTGGGAACTGCAAGCAGCTAACGCTCGCTGCCAGAGCCCCCGGATGGGACTAGAGCCAAGCTCCTGCGCTCCTTCCCGGGATGAGGGTAGAGCCATGTTACCCACTACCTAAGCTCGCTGTTGCCCATGGAGTTTGTGGATATGGTCCCATACCTGGCTTTGTGCACAGACTCTCAGCTCTGATCCTGCCTGAGACATTTTAGCAGCAGCAGCAGCAGCAGCAGCAGCAGCAGTGAGATCCCCAGCTACAGAGCGGGCTCCTCCGACCACCCTGCGACAGAGGGGCTGCAGCACTGGAGAGTTACTATGCAGCTTGGACTGGTTGTGGTGGTGGTTTTTCTGAGCTCCATGGATCTAACAGGCAGCAGCAAAGTGGTGAAAGGCAAGAGGCAAAGGCGAAGTATGTATGCAATGATTTTCCTTCTCTACTTCTTGTGATACTCAGGAGTTTGTGCAGGGGGTGGAGGTGTTTCCCAGCACAGAGGGCTGGGCAGAGCCTCGGGGCTCCCCATATCCTGCTCCTGCACAGGGACCTGCACTCCCCTGTCCCGCAGGACCTGCCACAGCCCCGAGCTGCTTTCAGAGCTCTGGTACCCGCAGGCAGTGTGGGCAGGGATGGGAGGAGCTGCCTCCGGGTCTCCCATCAGCTTCCCGGGAGAAGAGAAGAGCAGAGGGAAGGGCTCAGGCAGGGCATCCAGGAGGAATTGTCACACGAGCAGCCACATGGGTTTGTCCTCCTTTATGTAAGCTAGCTTTAGAACTGTTTTACATTAAAACTGTTTTAAATTAAATTAAATTATATCAAAAAATTATTTTCTATTAAAACTGTGACTGCTGAGCCCTGTGAGAACAAGGAAAACCTGAGGACGTGGCTAAGGCTGTAAAGGGCAGTTCCCAGCCAGGGCCCAGTCTATACCTTTGCCACGGGGGCAGAACTTGGCACCATGGCCCAGCACCGGGGAAAAGATGGGGCTGGATCCCTGGGGCGTCCCAGTACAGACCCAGCAAACCCTCCTGGCAGTGGGCATGGGGGGGTCCATGGGACTGGGACCTCCCTCTGTTTTCTGTTTCATTTCCTGAGGCTGCAGCAGCCTCTGTGCCCCCGGGCTAGGACAGGAGCAGAGGAGCTGCCAGGTTCTCAGGTCACTGCAGGGGGAGAGGAAAGTTTTCTTACCTCTCAGCCTGGCGTGTGAACTCTGTGGTTCTCTGTGCTTGCTTTTTAAGTGTAGTAAACACACTATTTAAAAGAATACATTTTTAAATACACAGCTTCTCTATAAACAAGGACACGGCTTGCATAAGAAGCTAATAAAAATAACCTGCATTCTACCCTGCAAAGAATGCTATTGGTTTCAAAACAAGCAGCATTTTATATCATAATTAAAAGCAGAAAACGCTGAAGACAAGGGACTGAGTATTTTTCTTGGACTGAGCTTAGGAGCTGAGAACACATCTCTATTTTGGGGGCAGTGGAGTCTCCTGCAGTGCCAGATACAAGCAGGGTCATAGCTTGGGACGCAGCCTCGCCTGAAACACAGTTAGTCAGAGGGTTTTGTGGGGCTGTGCTGTGCCAGCAGGCACTAACCACTGCCTCTCTTCTCTTTTAGTTAGCACCGAGCTGAGCCAGGGCTGTGCCAGAGGCTGCGACCTGTGCTCTGAGTTCAACGGGTGCCTGAGATGTTCTCCCAAGCTCTTCATCCTTCTGGAGAGGAACGACATCCGGCAGATCGGGATTTGCCTGCCGTCTTGTCCACTGGGATACTTTGGCCTTCGCAATACAGACATGAACAAGTGCATCAGTGAGTGTGGGGACGGGAGGGAAGGGGCGATGCGCGGGGGGGTTGGTGCTCAGCCGAGCTTTGCGGGGATCCTGCTGCCCCTGCTGAGGTGAGAGGAGATGCTGTGGCTGTGTTGAAGGGGAGAAGGCAGCACTGAGCCAGGCAGTCATCTGCCTAGGGGATAAACCCCTGATTTCTGCTCCTCTTGGCCGACACCTTGTGTGCCCAGGAGCTTCCCCAGCGCCGCAGCGTGCAGCCGCTGCAGCCAGGCTGAGCTGCACCTTCCCTTGGACCAGCCACAGATACTGCCCAAACACTGCCCTCAGAACCTGGGCAACATCACTGCCCCCCACCAGCCCTTCTGTGTAAGTGTTGAATCCAGTTTTGGCCTTTTGGGAAGAATAAAAAGGAGGGGGATCCTTTCAGCTTTGATGGTGCTGCTCGCACAAGTACCTTCTCTCCTCTTCTCTGCCCATGCACCACAGCCAAGCAGCTCTCTGAGCAAGATCCTTGGCCTGGGGCTGCCTCGTTCAGCCAGAGCACCAGAAAGAAGCTGGATGTGGAAAAATGTGATCACTTCCCTGGCAGTTTCACTCAAACCACCCTCATGGTCAGATTTTCATCCAACTCTGTTTCTCTGCAGCCTGTACTGAAGCTGCAGCTGCAGCAGTTGATGTTGTTGGTAAAGTTGGGACTTTATTCTTTGCCCTGTCCTACTTTGGCTGACTGATGCTCTAGCTGAACACCAGCCCAAACCTTTTCCACTCTGCCTGATTTCGAGTTGGCAGCAGGAGCTGCAGCACAGTGGCTCTGTCCTGTACCAGGGGATGGTACAAAGAAAACTAACTTCTCTCTGAGTAGCACAGCCAGGCCTGGCAAGACATCCAGAGGCTTGTCCTGGCTTTGGCAAACCTCTTGGATCCAGGAGGTGGGACTGCTAACTCCAGTTTTGCTTACCTCAGACTACATGATGTCTTTGTGTCATTTTTTCCTCCCCCCCCCAGAATGCAAAATTGAGAACTGTGAGTCCTGTTTCAGTCGAAACTTTTGCACAAAATGTAAGGAAGGTTTGTATTTGCACAAGGGAAGATGCTACGTCACATGCCCTGAAGGCTACTCTGCTGCCAACGGCACCATGGAGTGCAGCAGTCCTGGTAGGTGACATTTGGGACCCTTTCTCTGAGCTTTCTGTGCACCTGCCAGGCCCACTCGTGTGTATTGCTGTGGTTTGGGTTAAATGATCAAACAAAACCCTCAGAAACCATGGCTCCTTGTACCTGTCTGGAATGGGTGATGGTGCAGGTCAGACCCTGCCCGTCTGGGCTTTCCAGAGCCCTCTGGAAAGCATCCCAGAGGGAAGCAGCCCCCTAGGACTGCTGCCATGAAAACCTGGGCAGCTGCTGGGGAAACAGACATACCCTGTGAAGGGGGAGAGGTGAGGGGAGTCCTGGAGCAGCAATGGAGAAACGAGGGTTACCACTGGCCTCTCTTGTTCTCTGGCAGCACAATGTGAAATGAGTGAGTGGGGGCCCTGGGGGCCCTGCTCCAAGAAAAGGAAGCTCTGTGGCTTCAAGAAGGGCAATGAAGAACGAACGAGGAGGATTCTGCAGGCTCCCTCTGGAGATGTCTCCCTGTGTCCTGCCACCACGGAGGTGCGGAGATGCACCGTGCAGAAGAACCAGTGCCCCGAAGGTGAGCAGGGAGGGAGCATCCTCATGGCCCTCCCCGACAGCCTTCCTTTGTCAGGAACACGTGTCCAGGCACTTGTCTGGCATCCCAGATGTGTTGTGCCTCTGATTGCCTCTCTGTGGCTCCAGGAACACGTGTGACAGGAGGTGGGGGCTGGCACAGCTCCCTGGGTGGGTGATGCTGGGCATGGCTTGCTCTGTGTCCCAGGGTATTCCCAGATATTCCAGCTTCTTCCCTGGCCAGAGAGCAGCAAGGAGGGACTGAAGGCACCCAGTGGTGCATGGCAGTGAGGGGGAGCCTGCTCCTCTTCCAGAGTGTTCAGGTCTGTGTTTTTCTCAGGAATCAAAATGTCTTCAGGATGAATAGGGGTTTTGGTCATCCTCTTATGGGATGGACAAGGATCTGAGTGTTTTGAGGGAAACTGGTTCTGAGCAGTGAGTAACAAGGCAGGGATGAAGCAGGGGGCAGGGGGAGGCAGCCGGGCAGGTCTGCTCCCCTGGAGCACAGGCAGCCTTACCTAAGGGGCTTGGTATGCAGAGGCTGAGAAATGCAAGTGTTAACACTTCTGCTGGAGGCTGGCAGTAACAAAGCTAAATCCCGACTTGATCCCTCTTCCCTGTTTCCACTGAGGCAGCAGCTGGCAATGGGAAGCCCAGGCTGGCAGGCAGGGGAGGGGATCAGGAAGCAGAGGGGTCCCCCAGCCAGCTCACCCTGCCCGAGAGCCTCACCGTGTCCCTTTGCTTTCCTTCAGGGAAAAGGAAGAAAAAGGAAGAGCAAGGAAAGCAAGATAATGCGAATGGGAACAGAAATCGGAAAGACACCAAAGACACAAAGTCTGGCACCAAGAAGAGGAAGAGCAAACAGAGGGGGTCCGTGGCCCTTGCCACGTCCACCAGCCCTGCCCAGTAGCTGCCCCTTTACGTCACCTGATGGCAAGACTTCATTGCTGCTATGTATATGAAAGCTTTATTGAACCAGAGCACTGCTAGACCACACGTACACATGTCCAGAAAGACAGACATATATCCCAGACAGACCCACAGACTCAGCAGAAGCCACATACACAATACTTAAGGAGGCTGCACACACACACACACCCCGGGACTGCAGATGGATGCTGCCAAGGAGTGGGAGCACAAATGGGGGGGGAAGCCCACCTCCCCTGGACTCTGTGGGGGATGCTGATGGGAGGAGAAGTGCAGCAGGAGTCAGCCAAGGACCTAGACATGAGACTTTGTGACCAAAGACCTCAACTTGAGCCCGGTGATGTGGCCCAGAGCAGCATGGCTGCAGCAGAGGGAGGGGACCCACACGGCCCCTCTCCCAACCTGGGACTTGGCCTCACCAAAGGCAGTGGCCTCCTTCTCTCCCCCTCCCTTTATTTTGTGTTTTAAGCTGTATGACTTTATCATTGCAAATCCATGTTAAACGTTTGTGGTAAGAGGTCAGTGGTATCTGCCCTGAATCTTCTTCAAAGAGTTATTTCAAATTAAAAACAAAACAAAACAAAAAAAACCCAACAAAATGACAACCAGCTTCCTGAGTGTGTGGTTCATGCCTTGGCCCCTATGGAGGCTGGTGTCCCACAGGACAGAGCCTCACTTGTGGAAGGGAATCTCAGCAAAGCTTTAAGAAAATCCCAGAAAATGTTGCCAGCTGCTCTGCAGCCACAAATCAGCCCACGGGACCCCAGCGGTGCCCTCGAGGGATCCCCCACTGAAGGATCCAGTTAACATGCAGCAAGACTGAGAAAATGAGAGGTTCTGACAAACTGCAGGTTGAGGAACCATTGTGACTTTGTACAGTCACAGCTGCAGGTCTGGGGACAGGCTGAGCCCCAACACCACCCCAGCACGTGGCAGGAGGGGAGATGGGTGGGAGGGGGAAGGATCAGTTCAGGCTCTGCAGAAGAAAAGCAAACTCACAGGTCTGAGAGAAACCAGTGGTCTGCATGCCATGGACTGGAATTCCTTGAATTCAGCTCAGCACGAGCCAACATCTGGGCAGAGGAATGGGGATGAGGAGTGTGCGGGACAGAGACCCCCTGACTGCTGCAGGAGCCTCACCCTCCGGTCTCACCAGGCAGCACACTGCTTGTTTCCCTTATATTTTAATATATGTTTTCTCAACACAAATATGTGCAGACAGGTAATTCCTCCAGAGCTCAGCAGGAGCCCTCTGGGAGGTGCCATGGCTCCGAGATGTGCCTGGGGTGGCTCAGGGAGAGCTCCTGGCTGCCCTGGGAAGGTGATGGGCAGGGGAAAGCTGAGCCCAAAGCCAAACCAGGGGCAAACTGCTGTGCTTTGCTCCCCTGCCTTTTGCCCCCTCTGCTTTAGGGCTGGGTCTGCTCAGCACAGGAGGTGGGAGCTGTCCCAAGCTCTCCATGACTGCTCTGCTGGCAACAAAACCTTTCAACCCATCATCCACTTTGTGTTTAAGTAAACAAGAAGACGTTCTGTCTTTTAAAGGGGATTCCATTTCAGCACAATGATAAATGACCAGCATACCAAGCAGAGAAATAGGTTCTTAAAAGTCATCCTTTGAGTTGTTTATGGATCATGTTCAGATGGCTCCTGAAGGCCCCGGATCAGATCTCACTTTCCTTTCCAGCCCCAGCCCCCCTCTCAGGGGGGTATTTTGTTGGTGCCGTGGCACTGCACGTGGCAAAATGGGTTTTTTTCCCTCCTGCTTTTTAGCAGCAATAATCAGTAATTCCTCCACCAGCCTCAGCTTGCTCACTGATAGACCAGCCCTTCCTCCTGCCTGCTGCTTGCTGTGTTTCTGTCCAGTTCCCAGCCAGGATCAGGGGAGTGAGGATGCACGGGGGAGGTTTCTGCACATTGGGCTCTGCTGCCAGATTGCATTCCCTGCAGTGGCTCATGGCAATGCACAACTATTTCAAAATTAAACTGCATATCAACCTGTTTTATCAAACTCTCCAGAGGTTTTTTTTAGAAAAAATGGACCAACTTCTTTCCATGGTAGCCTTCTCCCTTCTTTCTTTTTCATAGCAAAAGGGGAAGGAAAAGGGAGAAAGGCAAAAGAAGTTTAAAATATGTATTTAAAATATGTATTAAGGAAGTTAAATATTTTTCAGTATGTTTTTAAACTTACTGAAACACGGGGTGTTTTTTTAAATTAAATTACGTTAGGAAATATTAGGAGGAAAACATAAAACCCAAAACAAATTTCTCATTTTCAATCATCTCAAGCATTATGCTTCTTCTCACTCCCAGAAAGATGGTTCATTTATGAATTTATAGTAATTTTGCCTTTGACCAACACAATTTACACAACAGCCTGAGCCAGGGATTGCCTTAGAGGAGTTGATGCCTCCTCAGCTCCCGTGCACACGAGCACCCTCTTTCAGCCCACAAAATGAAACCTGTTGTGGTGTTCCCCCCGTGGCATCCCTGTGAAATATGCTTCTCTAAACAAATAAAGAAACACGTGGGTTTGCTGAACAAGTTTTTTTGCTTTATTCACCAAAACTGAAGTCAATTAATCCAACTAATTAAAAATGCCTAGAAGGAGCAAGCCTCTCCCAAGTACCTCCTGCCTGCCAGCCAGGACCCAGACACAGCCTCTCTGCCCAGTTACCTCCAGTTCATGAACTGGAGAAGTTCAGACAGGCAGATCCCAGGCAGACAACTCTGTTACATAGAAAATCTCTTCATTTTTACTGCTGAACACTGGTGTTTATTCACTGGGCAGACTGGACTCCAAATCTGAAGTTTCTAGGCAGTTTGCTTCTCTGTTTGGGTAATTCATCCCGTGTCATGGGGAACAAAGGACAAGGAATAATGTATTATCAGCTTACATTTGTGGCTCTGGGGCTGTTTCATTTCTATCATCTCATTTGCTGAGATTTAGGATCTAAAGGAGACAAATGTCACCAAGTGCAGGTTGGTTGTATCATGTTCTTATCCTCTCTGTGTAATATAAATCTGTATTTTTCATCAGTCAAGTTGAAGGTGAACACAGACCCCTTACACAATAATTTACTGGCTCCCAACCCCCAGGGAGATGGAGGCACTGTACACTGCTTGTAGTTAATGTTTATGTTAAAATGATTTCTCACTCAGGAGAAATCCCAGCTTTGATTAGAGGAAATAGAGCAGGGAAGTGAAACACGTTATGCCCAATGCTGTTATTTGGATTACACTGTCTGAGAACATTAGAAGGGATATTTTATATATGTTTACAGGTTTTATTCAGTCAACTGTCTTCACAGAGACAACTTCTCTTCGCAGAGATGTCAGGCATAGCATTTAAAAAAAAACAAAACACCTCTATTAAAATTACAGAAATCCCAGCTGTATAGAAGTCACCATAAGTAAATCATGGGGATGGCATTTATAGCCATGTTCATATATTATAGCTGACTGACTGCCAAGCCATAGTTTACATGGAGCTGCTTGCCAGAATGTCCATGGTTTTTGAAGAGCAGCAGGATCTTAGTGGGAAAGAGAGAAGCACCCAGGTAGATAACAGATTTTTATTTACAGCCCAAGTGAAACAGCATGGTTAGAACCTTGTCTGCCCCTCACCTCTTCAGCCACCTCAGTGCTGCCTTTGGCCTGTTAAATAAAACAAAGCAGCTCAATGCCCCACTGAAAATGTGCTCCGAGTACAAGTCCACTCTTGTTCTGAGCTCTTGGAAATCTATTTTCCCCTCATTTAATTGACAAAATCTGTAGATGATACAAGGAAGGCAGTCCCTGCCAAACCCCAAACATCCCTGGTTTGTAATAATACAAGGGGAATAACCCCTCAGAACATATGTAATTATGGCAGTGAGTCATCCCCATGGCATCACACAACCCCCTTCACTAGGGCTTGACAAGGAAGAGGCCACAGAAAACTCGAAATTATTTCATTCCAGCAATGGGCAGGCAAGCTGTGGCAGTGCAGGGGACCTGGCAGGCTGGCAGCTGTCACCAGGGGACAAGATTCTAAAGGAAAAATTAAATTCAAACGGGAGGATGCGTCTGCAGCAAATGAGAAGATTGTCAGTCACAGAGCAACAGAAAATCAGTGTGGTAGAGCAAAATATCTGACTCGTATGTTATCAGAGACACAAGTAAACAACCACAGCTACAGAGATGCTGCAAGTTAAACACTGACTGTGAGCCCCAGCAGTGCAATTTGGGTCAGGAAAAACAAGAGAGAGCAGAACAAGCCAAAAGGATGGATCCATTCCAGTCTGAATGCAATTCCCTTGTGTTACCAGTTATCATCTGTTCTTGTAACAGAAAATACAGGATTGTGGCCCACTCTGGTTGGGTGTCAGGGCTGGGGAGGGGGGTACTGAGCCCCCCGTGTTAAAGCCCTCAGCCTGGGAACCCAACTGTTGACTCCAAGGCTTTACCAACAAGAGTTCCTTCATGTCTGAAGCTATTTCTATTATTCCACAGAAAGAGACAGCAATTTTCTGGATGCACTCCAAGGTATCTTGCTAACAATAAAAAGTGTGTTTTCTTAAGGAAAGGGAAGAAAGAGTGGGGGAGAACAGAGCAAGTATTACTCAACTATTTAGTCTAAAAATTTGCAAATCAAAAGGATCTTCTGACAGATTGATATCAACTCTAATAGAAAACACGTTTGTCCTGGGAAAACTCTTTGACATGAGCCTCAAGTGTGATAGCTTAAACAATTATCTACAATTTGGAATTAATTTTTTATGCCCACATCAATCTGTATTTTTAAAATGCCCAAGGCACAGATAATTCTATCAAGAGAAAAAAACATAAATCTTTGGCTGAACCCAAGCAGACTGAAAATTCAGGACTGCCCTCTGACAGATCATCTCACCAGCCCTGCCACATCAGGGCAGGACTCTGCAGCAGGGACCGGGCACTACCTAACAGCAAATGGCTGAAAATCATTAAAGAACAAGGTCTCAGAAGCTCTGTTATTGTTCTGGATTGAGAGGAGCATTAGCAGAACCAGAAGGAAATTGAACCAGCCGTGAATACTCCGCTGCTCAGTGTTTAGAGAGGATGGGCCAGAGCTTCGTTTGGGGAACGATTCCTCAATGTGCCAAGCAGTTTGGCCCCGGGTCAGTCTCTGGTATAAATTAACACCGTTTCAGTGGAGCTTTGTTAATTCCCCGTAGGTGAGGATCTTTCCAGTTTCTATTAAAATCTGGCAGGAACACTCTGTAGGCTCAGTTCTTGGAGGTATTTTGCCTTCAATTTGATTGAAGTCCCTGCACTGCCCGTGCGGTTGTTTACGTGCAGATAAAACCACCAGTGGTTTCATTTCTAATTCCGAAAAATCCTTGCCAGTCCGGCAGGGATCCCAGCGCCGTGTGCCGGGGGACACCGGGGGCTTCCAGCCCCGGGAGGCTTCAGCGGGACCGCAGGATCCCGGGGCGGGGAGGGGGGAGGCTCAAACAACGCACAAACAACGCAGCTCACACCACGAGGGTCCCCGCAGCCCGGGGACCGGGACTCGACGGGGGATGGAGGCTGCGGGACGGTCCCGGGGAGCGGGAAGGACCCAGGGGGGAAAAG
>JAAWXA010000045.1:1914533-1927468 GCA_038090715.1 Florisuga fusca
TAAAAATAAAATAAAATAAAATAAAATAAAATAAAATAAAATAAAATAAAATAAAATAAAATAAAATAAAATAAAATAAAATAAAATAAAATAAAATATAGATCCACGCGTTGCCATAGCGACCGGGGGCGGCATCCCGGTGCGCTTGCGCGGGCGGAGAGCTGAGTCGCCCGAAAAGACGTCATGTTCTGACCTCCAGCACCCGGAAAAACTTCTGCCGCCGTTTCCTGCTCGGTACCGCGCGTCTCCGTGCGGCCCTCCCGGTTCCACCGGTGCCGTTCCCCGCCGAGCATCCCCGAGTCCTCCCCCGCATCCCGCCGTCGCCATGGTGAAGCCGCGCTACAAGGGCCGCAGCACCATCAACCCCTCCCGCGCCAGCACCAACCCCGGTACAAGGGGGGAGGGACGGACACAGACCGCACCGGGCCGAACCGAACCGGGAACCTTGCCCTGACCTTGTTTTCTCTCCGCAGATCGCGTCGGGGGCGCGGGAGGAAACAACATGCGGGACCGAGCCACCATCCGCCGCCTCAACATGTACCGGCAGAAGGAGCGGAGGTGAGCGGGACACAGCCCCGGGGCTGCGGTTGCAGCTGCTTGGGGGGGGATGGGGGTGTCCCCCCCATGACTGGGTGGGCCCGGGGGTCCCGGCTGCCGTCCTGCAGTCCCCTTTTGTCATTTTTTTCACGCAGAAATAAACACGGCAAAGTGATAAAGCCCCTGCAGTATCAATCCACGGTGGCACCGGGGACAGTTGCAAGAGTGGAACCCAATATTAAGTGGTTTGGTGAGGAGGGTTTTTTTTTGGTTTTTTTTTCGACTTTGAGACTCGGAAAGCTTAAATCCTGGGGGATGCTGTGTGCCCAGAGGGTGCTTGTGTCAGAAGTGTGGCCCCAGTGCTGTGGGGGGGACACAGACACTGCAGACACGGGGGGAGGACCCTCTGGGTGCCCCTCTGCTTGGGGTGGTTGTGCCTGCTGCTGGGGTTGGCCCTGGTGGACACATGTTGTAGCCCCATGTGTGTGGGATGCCCTAGGGATACTTTTAACATTTTTTTTTAAAGGATTGGCTCATTTTGTGCTCACTTGGGGGTTGTCTGGAGTAAACCCCTCTGGTTTTCATCTCTGAAATTTTATCCCAGCTGTAGCTCTGGTGCTGTATCTGCACCCGGGCTCTCTGGAGCAGGTCAGATGAGGAATGCTCAGCTGCAGCACTTCCCTTTTGACACGTAGGCAATACCCGTGTGATCAAGCAATCATCCCTGCAGAAATTCCAGGAAGAGATGGAAACGGTGATGAAGGATCCCTACCGGGTGGTGATGAAGCAGAGGAAGTTGCCCATGTCCCTCTTCCATGATCGGATCAAACCCCACGTCAGTGCCCTCCTGGGTGGGGAGAGGGGGGGTGGGAGATCCCCCAGCCCCTTCTCCCCCCCCCAAAATTGTGCTGTTCTGGAGTGGAGGGTCTGGGGGGTGGAATGGGGGTTAGCAGAGTTGTGACTTATTAGAAATTCCCATTTCCCGATAGGAAACTCAATCCTCAAACCCCTCAGGGTCTGCGTGCCAGCTCAGGGTGACTCTGGCCACTTGCCACCTTCTGAGAGCTTGTGTGACAGAGGGACCCTCTCTGGGGACTCTGCAGACACTCTGTGTGATGAAAGTGAACCCAAATCTGTGCTTTTTGTCTTGAATTGGAAGTTGTTGTGCGTGCAGCCTTCATTTCCAATACATCAAGTTTTACTTATTAACATTTTTTCTTTCATGACATCTGAACTATTGTTTTGGACTCTCGCTGGCCAATTTCTTCATATGGAAACTTTCCAGGTTCATGTCATAAAAATGTAGCTTAAATTAAGGAAAAAGTTACAAGAAACTAAAATGCCTGCTACAAAAACAAATTGTTTCTTTCAGCAGTGAATTGTTTGCCATTCCAGGAAAAGTTGGCATTCGTTACAGGCTTAAAAAACCTACAATTTTGATCGTAATTATCCTTGACAGGACTCTGCGAATTTGGCGAGATTTATGCACTTGTTAGAAAAATAAGAAATGATCAAAGATAGCAGCTGAATTTTCATCATTGGAGCTTTAATTACATTTGACATCACCTATGGTGAAAGAACCGAAGCAGAGTTCTTTGGCAAGTGCAGTGTACTTTGGTGCTTATTAAATATCCACTCATGTTTCTCAAAGATGAAGCTGGGGAACTCAAACATGGTCAGGGAAGTGCCCCAGTCCCTCAGGGTTGTGCTGATCCAAGGTCTCCTAGTTCTGCGTGTCACCAGAGTGGGAAAAACAAGAGTGTTTTAACCAAACCTTTTTTTTCCTCAGACCTCCAGAGTCCACATTCTTGACACGGAAACGTTTGAAACAACGTTTGGCCCCAAATCACAGAGGAAAAGACCCACTCTTTCTGCCAGTGACGTGCAGGCTCTGGTGGAGAATGCTGAGGCCTCCACAGGAGCTTATGACCAGGGCAAGGACCGAGACCTGGTGACAGAGGACACTGGGGTCAGGTGAGAGAAAGGGGAAGTTGTTCATGGTTTGCATTTTGCTTTGTTTCTAAAATGGGCAGAAGGGAATCTGCCTGCTCAGAAGCTTTGTTTCTGACTGCTGGTGGGCAGATGGGAATCTCTGAGTGTGTCTGTGGGTTTTTTTTTCCTAATGGGTTGGTAGAAGGTGGAGGGTGGGGAGGGGGCTGAATCCTGTCTGTCACTTGGGCCTCTTCTCTGTTGCCTGTAAATGGCTTCATGGCTTTAGAGGACACAACACTGACCCTCTTACTGTGGTTGTTGATGTCTCTGGCAATCCACTTCCAGGGATGAAGCACAGGAGGATATATATAAGAAAGGACAGTCCAGAAGGATCTGGGGTGAGCTCTACAAGGTAAGCAGTGCTTTTGATTTGCAGCACTCCTGTCTGTTGGCCATGACAAAGTCCATTGCTTCAGCACAGCACTGGGAATCCTTCACAGCACTAATCAGAAAAGCTCCAAAAGCCATGTGTTGCTTGTTAGGGAATTTTTGATGCAGTTGAATACGCTGTAAAGTTTCTTAGAAAGGTTAAGGCAGTGACTTCCCTCATGCAGAGATGTCCAGGGTTTGTCATTCCCTTGCCTGCTGTCCTGGCAGCCTGGTGGAGCTGGCTGACCTGAAGCCACACAGCCTTTTCCTGGTACAGACATAGCAGATGGATGGGCAGAGGAGAAACCAGCTGTAGATGAGAGCAGAGATTTGATTTCCAAATCTCTGCCTGACTGAGCTGGATTCCTGAGCTCTTGTCCCACTGGAATAAGCATCCTCAAAGTATATGATGCAGAGAGGGCTTGGCAGAAGGAGGGTATCAGCTCCTCCTAGATTCCTGGGGCTTCACCACAAATAAAACTGTTGGAGGCCTTGGAGTTTCTTGAGGCTAAAACCATCTGGCATGTTGACAGCATCATCTTTGGAGGGCTCTGACCTTGACTGCTAGAGGGACAGAGACTGGGAATGAATTAGGGCTGTAAGAGCAGTTTGTGTGCTCTTGGGGACTGTTAGGTGTGAAATTGCTTGACTTTTCGCTCTAAATTTCCAAGTGTGGCTTAAAACCTTCCCATTTAGATCTAAAAGCACTGGGAACCATAGAGCAAAACAGATTTCAGTAGGACACTGCCAAAAATGCAGGAAATAGCTGTGAAACAAATTCACTTGGCTTGAAGTAAGTCATAAATGACAGCTCCCTGCTGTAGATGCCTAGTGGACTAACAGCAGGTCCCTGCTTGGTTGTGTGTTTCATATTGATCCAGTAAACATGCTTTCTATCCTGATCCCTTATGAAATGGCAGAATTGAATTGCTGCAGAATGGATGGTGAACATTATTTTTGTCTCCTGAAGCGATTATTTTCCTTTTTGGGAGCAGTATTTTCTTTCCTAAGTGCTACAAAGCATCTTCCTGGTGCCTAGGAACAGGTATCAGCTCTTCAGCTGTCCTCAGCCTGAGTGTGGAGGGGATTTGGGGGAAGAGAGAGGGGAGAGGGGGTGTTGGTCTGAGAGAGGCAACAGTTGTTCACGAAGAATACAAGGTTTTTAAGTTATGCAGCTTAGCAAATTGCCAGTTTTCATTCTGAAGCTGTAGATGTCTTGCTCTGTGTAAAATCTCTTCTTTCTGTCTTGTTTTTTCAGGTGATAGACTCCTCAGATGTTGTTGTGCAAGTTCTTGATGCCAGGGATCCCATGGGGACACGCTCCCCTCACGTGGAATCTTACCTGAAAAAGGAGAAGCACTGGAAACATCTCATTTTTGTCCTGAACAAATGTGATCTTGTTCCTACCTGGGCTACGGTGAGCACAGCCCTGCCTGCTATTTCTTTGGCTTTCTTTGTCCCTGTTGTAGCCTTTACTTTCTTTCTGTTGCTAGCCTCAAAGGGCGTAATGTAACTGGAGAGTCAATGGGAGCTCTCTGCTTGCCTGCTATAAAAGTAACAATTACAACGTAAATCTCTCCAAGATTGCCCGAGTTGAGCAACACTCGCCAGCCACAAATTCTCTACTTCCTCTGTCTGGATTTAACAGTTCAGCTGATGTCTCCAGGGTGTGCTAAATGTTAGTCCGCTTAAGATCCGTATCCACCACAGCTGGTTTGCTTTATATTGCTAAACTAATTAGCTGTAGCTAGCAGTGAAGGCGTTTTTGGGAAATTGTTTGTCTTTTATAAAAACAATACTCCTTGCTTTCAGCTATTGGGTTAGTGAAATGCTTCAAAGGTTCTGCCATAGGAATTTTTTGCAGGCAGTTGTGTTTGTGACCCGAGTGAAGATGCTGTGGACTTGTGCTCACAAGCAGATGGTTCCCCCACCTCTGTGGCTCAGGATCCCCTAACCCTGTCATTTTTTCCTCTCCAGAAGCGCTGGGTTGCTGTCCTCTCTCAGGAGTATCCAACACTTGCTTTCCATGCCAGCCTCACAAACCCTTTTGGCAAAGGTGCTTTCATACAGCTTTTAAGGCAGTTTGGAAAGGTACAGAACAATTCGGGCCATTTGTGGTGTTGTTTGGGGCTTGGGGATGTTCAATGTGGAGTCTTGATTTTGTCAGCATTTGGGGTTCAGTACAGTTCCCTGTGGCAGTTGTCAGCAAATAACTCCAGCAATAAAGCTCCCTTCTTTGTAGAGAAAATGGAAAAATACTTTCTTAGATATGTCAGGCTGAGGAGATCCAGAAAGAGCGGGTTTGACCATCAGCCTCTGGCCAGGGTTTTTTGTAGAGTGTGTATCCCATTGGCACTTCTTTGTAGTTGCTTGGGTTCCCAACTGAAATGGTTTCTAAATGGGACATTCACAAGTGATGTGAGAGCAGCCAGGAATGCAAGAGGTTCACATCTTGCTTCTGGAGTAGCAAATATTTCCTTCAACGCTTCGAGTTCTTGGGTGGCAAGTTGTTTGTACCCTTCCACCTTCCTCCTGATAGAAAGGAGCCAAAATTCTGTCTTTCTCTGGGGTGTTCAAAGGATGTGCTGTCTCTTAACAGTTACATTCTGACAAGAAACAGATCAGCGTGGGTTTCATTGGCTACCCCAACGTTGGCAAAAGCTCAGTCATCAATACTTTACGGTCTAAGAAGGTCTGCAACGTGGCACCTATTGCAGGTGAAACAAAGGTAGGAGGAGATCCCTACATGACTGGTGTCATTTGGACTGTAGTTTGTCCTGGTTGTACTTCCCTCACCTGCACGTCAGCACTTTGGTGTGAGGTGGTTTGTGGGTTCAGAGGAAGCAAAGTGCTCCTGCAAATCTGACAAGCTGTATTCTGCTCCTGCGTGTTCCTACCAAATTCCTGAGGTGATTCCTGCGTGTGGAACCGTGCATTTAAAAGCAGAGCAGTAGCTGTGGGTCTCTTGCAGGTGTGGCAGTACATCACCCTGATGCGGCGGATTTTTCTCATCGACTGCCCAGGGGTTGTTTATCCATCTGGAGACACAGAAACAGACATTGTGCTGAAGGGAGTGGTAATGTATCTGCACTTTGTGCTGGAGAACCTTGGCTGCTGTGGCTGTGATGGGCTCCAGGGAGTGCATGGAACCCTTTCCAAAGGGTTGGTGTTCTGCCGTTTGTTTTCAGGTTCAAGTTGAAAAGATTAAGAGCCCTGAGGATCATATTGGTGCTGTGCTGGAAAGAGCCAAACCAGAGTACATCAGGAAGACATACAAGATTGATGCCTGGAATGATACAGAAGACTTCCTTGAGAAACTTGCTGCTAGGACTGGGAAACTGCTAAAGGTGTGACCACTTTCTGCATTTCTAGGCTGGAAGAGCATGTGGCTCTTACTGAACATGGGAAATAGGAACCTTTCTGTTGCTTACAAATAGTAGTAGGAAGGTGGTGTGCCCTGCAGAGATGGAGATGAACTGTTACTGGGTTCTTTCAGGGTGGGGAGCCTGATACACAAACTGTGAGCAAGATGGTTCTCAATGACTGGCAGAGAGGCAGAATTCCATTCTTTGTGAAGCCACCAAATGCAGAGCCAGGTCCCCAGGTAAGAATGTGATGCCTGTGTCTCCTCTTCTGACTTATTATTCTCATTTCCTACTGATATTCAGTGTTGGCTTTAAGAGATAAAATGGACATTACTCTCAGAGATGGTGGGATGGGCTTTGTGGGTAATATCTCTCTTTCTTACACTTTTTGTAGCCTCCTGTGTCTGAAGTACCTGTGACATCAAGCCAAGAGGATAATGAGGAGAAAATCTCTGAGTCAGTAGCAGCAAGTGTGGAGCCAGCAGGAGAGGAGAATAATACAAACACTGAAATCAAGCAGCTCATGTCACATGTTCGCCAGAACTTTGGGAGGATTAATGTGGCACCTGAGTTCTCAGAAGAGGATCTGGTTCCTGTGGATGTGCCAGGCTTTGAGACAGACAACGATTCCTCTGGAGAGGAGGAGGAGGAAGAGGAGGGAGAGGAATGCAGGCAACAACAAGATGCAGTGGAGGAGGAGTCACAGGTGGCAGCACCAGGTGCCAAGGAAAGCTCTAAGGCAGTTCTGAAGGCTTTGGAGGAAAAGATTGCAAAATACAAGAAATTTCTGGATAAAGCCAAAGCCAAGAGATTCTCAGCAATAAGGTACCTGGATCTGTTCAGTGAGCCAGATACTTGGCAGGGGGGAAAGGTTAATGTGGTGCTGCTGTAGTGTCACTCCATTCGTGACAAGTTGCCACGGGTCACCTAGTTCAGCCATAAATATTTGAACCAGTTTGTTTCTGAAAGATTATTCCAAGAAGTCCTGTTTGCCATCATAGTTAAAAATGTTCTACCTTTTTGAAAGCTGCCTGTTCACTTACCAATGAGAAATCTGTTGGCATTCTGGGAAAGAACCCAACACCTCCTTGATGCAGTACAAAGGCTAATGCCCTACCTGGACAGGCTAATGCCCTACCTGGATGTGCCAGATGGGTCTCCTGTGTATGGGAGTGTCCTAGCTCATAGAGCAGGCAAAGTTCACACAGCAGCTTTGTGAGGACCAGGATTTCAAGATTGTTCTATTTTGTCCCTTGGCACAGTGCACAAGCTCAACAACTCCAGACAAGATCACTGCAGCATGGTTTTTAGGTGCAAAGGCTGTGGCTCTGCTGCTGCTGGGCTACTGTGATCTCCTGGAGCCTGACCTCAGCTGGTTGGTTTTAGGTTATGACATTCTTTTTTCTATTTTATCTTTTGCAGAATCCCTAAGCAGCTAACTGAAAAAGTGTTTGCAAAATCCATGCAGAAGTCTGAAGAACCCAAAGAAACTGGTAATGAAGGTAAAACAAGACGAGTAGATTTTCTTAATCTAAGTTTGGAAATTCTATAAGCTGGAGAAAAGAGGCAGTTAGGGTTAGAAGCATTCATTAGCTCCTGGTTTAAAGTTTTTAGGGTTTTTTTTCCCCTAAAGTTACTTAAATCTTTCCATGGCTAATGCTGAGGGCTGCTTGGTGGCCTTGCTGCAGCCTCCGTGTACAGCACCTGTCTGCAGAGTAAGATATGTCCCTCCACTAGCCAGTAGAAGTGAAGACATAGGTTCTGTTTCCAAAAGGTTGGTGCTCTGGGCAGATTTCAGCCTGAGCAGCTTCCTCTCCATGTGGTGCAGTGCTGCACAGAGGGAGTAGAAGGGGTTTGCACCATTATAAAAGCCCAGGGTATTGCTTTTACTGTGGTACCTTCCAGAGTCTGAGACTTCAGTTTCCATTAAAAGCCAAATCATGTGGGAGAGCCCTATTCTGACATTTTCCTGGATTTCTGTGGGGCTTTAAGCAATCAGTTTCTCCAGAGCAGCACTTAGGGTAACTGAGTGATTTTTCTGGTGAGGAACATGCATGTTGTTTTGGTAGAAGCAATGAAAACATGACCAAAGGAATGCTTTGCTGAGGTAGATGGAATGGTGACCCATTAGTCTTAAGTTCTGCAAACAGATGGGTGCTTAGGGAGATGCCCAAGGGTGTGGTCTCTTGTTTGCAGGCAGTACAGAGAAGAAAAGAAAAAGAAAAGCAGAAGAGGAAGATGATGATGACCATTTGGGTGAACAGCCTGGCAAGAAACTTACATCCAAAGAAGTAAGTGTGGTTTCTTGTCATGAACGAGCAGATGAATAGAGATGGCTTTTTTAGATACAGATCACCCACTGTCACTTAAGAGCTTTGGTGCTGGGCACTAGTGGGAAGAAGAGAGCACAGGGACTGTCTGAGGGGGTTAGGACGATTCCGTAACAATGTCCATATATTCACCTCACTAATGTTTTGTTTGAAACTATTTATTTTACTAAAAGATGTGGAATGCCTAGAGAAGGACATTTGGAAGAATGCAAACAAATCCAGCCTATGGATGCTGTGGATTTGCTAACGTGCTGTGTGTGTCTTTGCAGAGAAGACGAGCCGAGAGGCAGCAGCGCTCCAAGAAAGTGGGAGTCCGGTATTATGAAACTCACAACGTGAAAAATAAGAATAAGAACAAGAAAAAAACTGGCTTGGAGGGACAAAGATCAAAGCATAAAAAATACAAACATAAGCAATAAGTTTTTATTCTATTAAATTTTACATAAAACAGCTCTAGTATGCAGTGGCTTTTTTAATATAAAACTTGCAGTTCCCATTCAAAGCCCATTTTGCCTGGTCTGTGTTGTTCCCAGGAGTAGCATCTCACTCTTTGTTTCTGCATCATCTGAAAGTTCTTTATGCAACTGGAGATGATGGTATTTCCACATCCCCATCTAAGGCCCTTAAACACTGCACTGGCAAAGCATATCCTGAAGTGTTACTTGGCATTGGCAGTTGGGTTGTTGGTTGTTTTTTTTTTCTGGAAACCAGCTCGATGGAGATTTTCATAGGACGACAGTGAACTGATTTCCCCATATCTGCTTGTTATCTATAGCCTGACAGTGCCACGTGTCCCTCAAGTCAAAATTTCATTTGCTCCCACTGAGAAGTGCTTGGGATGGTTCTTGTGCCCCTTTGTTCCACGAGCAATAACCACATGGGGCACTTTGCTGTCACTCATGCTCAGTTACAGGGATTTTGAGGTACACTCACCATCACTTTTCACTTACTCAAGGAAGTACCCCCCCCAAACACCTGTCCATGAATTATCTGCAGTTTGCTCCTTCATGCATTGTTTGAATTTTCTACAGCATTTTCAGAGTAGCAGTATTAGTTACAGAGATGCTTCCATGTAAAAATGTTTATTAGTTTATTGCTTTGAAGGTCATCTAGCACGTTACCAAGAGGCAAGACCCAGACAAGTTCACTATTCAAGGAGCTGAATGCATTGAAAGAGCATGCAGAAATTAATGAAGCTGTTGAGTTTCTGCTCTTCAAGAGAACAAGACAGAAATAATATAATTACACTGCCTTTAGTTACCGGTAAGTGAAAATTCAAGATTATTTTATGTAGACAAATCTTTGCCACTAATTGCTTCTTGCTCTGACAGCTCTTCTGAGCACCGTCTGGAGGCCAACAAAAAAAAAAATCTACTTATTTTGTGCAGTGATGCTTTCAAGTTGATCCTGAAAAACAAATGAGTAAGTCAAATTAGATTCCAGCTAAGAAATAAGCCCACATTGCTGCAAAGTGATAAATTGTCTGCTAGATATTCAAAGCAAAGAGCAGAGAGATGCTGCAATACTTCAAGAGCTGGAGCTTTTTTTCCCCAGCTATCCCATTCCTTACTACATGTTTTATAAATTATCTTTTCATTCTTGGCTTACACAGTTGTTGGATTCTGAGAAGAGCTGGCCTTGGCTCCATACAATGAAAGACTTGTAATGTAAAGCAATGAAGAGGAAATTAAATAAAAGCTGTTGAAACAGTGGTCTGAATTCTCTGATTTCAGGCTGGACTATGTTAGTAAAATTAAATATTTGGCTCTTTAACATTTGGAACACAAACTCTGACTCTGGGACAAGAATAGCTGGGAACAGCAAGTTTTTCAGTTACTGAGACAGCTTGATGCCCAATTAGCAGATTGATCAGGGAGCTTGTAGTGCACAGAGCTTCCAGCACTCAGCCTCTTCCTAGAGCTGCTGTCAAAATAAACTGCATCTGTAATGTGTGCACAGCTGTCTGAACAGTCTACTTCACAGAAGAAACATGGATTCAGTGGCAACACACATTTACTCTGACAGTTACTCCATTTTGTGCCCTAAAACATTTCAAGATGGCCTGAAAGAAAGAAAGGGTTTAGAAAGCTGAAACTGTAGCATCAGGGAAGATAAGGAGAGCAACTCAGTGTAAGGGAAATGTTTTTTGCTGTAGTCAGACACATTTGATGTTTATGGTAACATTTTTTTATTTACTCAGAAGTGTTTGGTGTTTTGGTTTGGTTTTGTTTTTTTTTTTTCCTTCCAAAATCAAAGTAATGAGCAGGAGCTCTGTTTTCACTAAAGCAGCATGCACAAAATTCCTCCTGTAATTATGTGGTCCCTGCTGCAGAAGTTCACAATTGTTCTTAATTAGTGACACAAGGGTAAATAGTGTGTCTTGTGACTAGGGAGACAACTTTTCTGGCCGACAGCAAAGAAACAAAACATCTCAAATTGCCTTCACTAGGAGAAAGGTACTTTCATATCTTTGTAACTACAAAATGAGATTTACCACCAGTATTTGAAATAACTTTTATAATTTTTCTTCTTTTTTTTTTTTACTAACCTTCAGCTGATGATTCATTTGTCTCAGGAACTGAACCTCTTCATCATGTTTCTTCTCTTCCACCTGTCGTCTCTCACTTTCACGTTTTTCAATATCCTCACATTTCGCTTTCTCTTCGCTCACTTGTCTCTCCAGCTCCTGCTTTTCCTCTTCTAGCTCTGCAATCTTGGAAGGAATTCAGATCTCTCAAGTTTTGTTTGTTAACAATCAATTTCCAGTTAAGATGGGACAAAGTCCTAAAGTGTTCAGATAGAGCAGCACATAATTTATGAAGCACCATCCAGTGCTCGTGTATTTTAATGACCTGTACTGCCATCCGGTGGCAACAGAGATAACAGATCCCACAGAAAGTTTTGTAGGCAACGTCCTTATTCTGTCCACAAGGTGGAAAGCCAGGCGAGGGTGTTAACAGCCCAACTTACCCTTTTTTCCAAGTCAGATTTGCCTTGCTCAGCTTGCAGCGCCTTCCGCATGCCGAACGCGACGCTGCTCTCATACAGGGTCTGGTAAGCTGCAATTGTCAGCTGGATCTCATCCCTGACCCGCAGCAGCAGCAGTCCTCGCTCAGCACAGTTAATTGTCACCTCACGGATCAGTTCATCTGTCAAGGGAGAGCACAGAAAGCTCGTGAGAGCAGCTGCTGCACCTTGCTCTGGGACAGCTGGGGACACAGGGTCCAGAGCTGCTTGTGTCTTACCCAGTTGCTGCAACATGGATTTACTTAAAAGAATCATATTTATAATTTTTTTTGTTCCTTTACGCCTGTTGTTGTCATCAAGTGTCAGCAAATAGAAGTGGAGTGGTGGTACAGAAGCTGGTGACAACAGTGGGGTCGAGCCACTCAAGATGTAACAGCAAACACCTAAATCTCTGGAATGATCCTTGGCAGTCACCAGGAGCCCCCATGGGCATTGTGCTCAAACCATCCCCTGCATCTGGGAGACCAACCCCAATGCCACCAGAGTGGGTGTGAGTGCTCAGCAGTCACGTGGTGCTTTAGGTGACAATTAATTGTTGAGGTGAGGTACAGCTAGGGGAATTTGAAGCTTCTCTGCATCTCCTATTCTCTGTGTGTTCACGTCTCTTTACAGTTTGTTTTTGGAGTCCCAGCTTCGTGCTCAGTGGGTGTCAGGGTCACCGGTACCAGGGGTTGGACCTGGTGGCTCCGGCAGGTGTTTGGGTCCCCTGGGCTGCTCCCTGGACCTGTGGGTGCTATGGGCCGGGGGGAAGGAGGAGGTGAAGGACCAGGGAAGGGTCGTCTGTTGGCACTGACCGAAGCACTGTGTGTACAGCTCCCGGCGCACCGGGCAGAGGCCGGTCTCCCGCGCCTGCCGCCGTTGCAGCCGCAGGTCCAGCTCCTCCTGCAGGTGCACCACGTCCTGCCGGGTGCTGGGGACGCTCGACACCTCCTGCACCCATCGCAGGTTCTCCTCCTCCCACTCCCTGCCACGACAAGCACGGGGGTTACCGGCCGGGCCGGATCGGGCGCTGCCCGGCACCGGGGGGGTCCGGCTCCGCTCACCGCGGCGGCAGGATGGCGTTGAGCAGCTCCTGGGGCTGGGCCGGCGGGGTCTCCTTCAGCGGGCGAGCCTGCGGGGAGAGCAGAACGGGCTCGGTGGGGGGTGTCCCGCGGACCCCAGACCCCTCCCCGGCCCGTTTTCCCCCCGGCTCACCCCAGGGGGGGCCTCCTCCGAGCGGCGGCTGACGAGCACCGGCGGGTTGTACCGCAGCAGCGTGTCGGGCGGCGGGATCATGGCGGCCGCGTCCTTGGTTGCTATGGCGACCGAGCCGGCC
>JAAWXA010000045.1:1927519-1953849 GCA_038090715.1 Florisuga fusca
GCGGGCCCGCACTGCACCGCCCGACCGGGCCCCGCCGCTCACCCCCCTCTTCCCCTTCTTCTGTTTTTCCCTCCTTGTTTTCAAGATCGCCCAAGAGGAAGAGCAAGGCCGGGCGGAGGAGCCGCTCCCCGCGGGGCCGGAGGAGCCGCAGCCCGCACCACACCGGGGTGAAGGTGAAGCAGGTAAACGGCGCCCGTGGAGGCAGCCGGGACCGGGCCCGCCCGCCGAGGGGTTACCGGGCGACGGCTCCTCACCGGCGGACACCGCTGCTGGGGCTGGTCCTGTGCCCTGGTGGGAGAAGGGGACCTGGGTGCTGTCCCCCCCACCCCGGGCTTTGTCACACCCGTGTGTGACCCTGGCCTCCACCGGGCTGTCTCCGGGAATGTCCGGTGCCCAGAGCAGGTTTTTGATGTTGCTTTAATCACTGCAAGTTGTAGGGACGCAAAAAGTTCAGTTTCTCTCTCTGCATGTGTGACCCACGTGTGTGTTTTTTGCCTGCTGGATTTTTCTTAAAAGCCGAGGCAGGTTTGTTGCTGGTTAAGTCTCATCCTACCCACGTCACCAAAAGCTGCTCCTTGTTCCAGGAGCGAGAGGATCATTGTCGTAGAGGAAACGAGGAGCGAAAGCAGAGACATCCATCAGAACAAGAGCACAGGAGGGAGAGAAGCGGTGACAGAGACAGACACAGAGACCACTCGGACAGGAGGAAGAATCCCAGTGAAAGGGCCGGAGCTCGAGGCCACGAGCGCGAGAGGGATGCTCAGAACCTCCGTGAGCAGCAAGCAGAGAGGGAATTTTATAACGAGAGAAGACGAGAGCATCGGCAGAACGCCGAGAGCAGTGGCGCCGAGCAGAACCCAGAACTCAGGCAAGCTGATACCAAACCTAAAGAAAAAGCTGCTGCCAACAAAGAGAAGCCGAGCTTTGAACTGTCAGGAGCACTGCTGGAGGACACCAACACCTTCCGGGGGGTTGTGATTAAGTACAGCGAGCCCCCCGAGGCGCGGATCCCCAAGAAGAGGTGGCGCCTCTACCCCTTCAAGAACGACGAGTTCCTGCCGGTGATGTACATCCACAGGCAGAGTGCTTACCTGCTGGGACGGCACCGCCGCATCGCTGACATCCCCATCGATCACCCCTCCTGCTCCAAGCAGCACGCTGTCTTCCAGTACCGGTGAGTGCCTGCGGGGGGAGCAGGGCTGTTCCCGCAGCTCCGGGAGGAATAAACCCGACAAAAAAACCCACCCCTGGGTACAGACACGTGGAGGTGCGAGCTTGTTTAGAGAGGGAGAGGGAGAGGGGTGAAATTTATGTTTTTCTGCTGTTGTCCCAGCAGTAATTCCTCACGTTTAACCAAATGCAGCTGTTCAGGAAGGCAGATCACCCAGCAGGGCCGAGCACACAACCTTGTGTGTCTGAGAGGGGATGAACCAGCAGGTGTAACCAGCAGGAAAAGTGTTTTGGGCAGAGATGTCACTCAGCTGGTTTTCCACTGATTCCCTGGGGCTGTGGGGTTGCTGCTGCTGGAGAGGAAGGTGCTGTGTTGGGGAGCAGCCACCTCTTCTGCTGTGGGAGTGACTGTACTGCATCACGGGGAGGGGATGCAGCCTGTCAGTCTGCCCTGGCTGATGCTCTTTCTCCTTGCTCCTGTTCTCATCTCCGCAGGGGTGCGGATGGGCAGCCGCTGGGCCCCCCACCTGCCTCCTCTGGTGCAGGTTTTGTGTCTCCCTCTGGTGTGGTTGAAGGGGTGGTGTTTCTTCTTGCAGGCTGGTGGAGTACACGCGTGCAGACGGGACGGTTGGCCGCAGGGTGAGGCCCTACATCATCGACCTGGGCTCCGGGAACGGAACCTTCCTCAACAACCAGCGCATCGAGCCCCAGCGCTACTACGAACTGAAGGAGAAGGATGTGCTGAAGTTTGGGTTCAGCAGCAGGGAGTATGTCCTTCTCCACGAATCCTCAGATAAATCTGAGGCCAACACAAAGGACGATGATGATGAGGAGGAGAAGGAGGAAGAGTCTGACAGTTAACGGATGAGGAGGAAATCAAGGAGGGAGGGGGAGAGAAATTCCTTGCAGTTGGCCGTGAGTTGGGGTGTAAACATGGGAGCGTCACAGCACTGATGCCTCTTACTGCCTTAAAGTCCTTTTTCTGTTGCTGATCTGTTCTCATAGTTTATGTTGGGGTACTTTGTGGATTATTCATCCTTGGTATGTATCAGGAAATGCAGCTCTTTCCCTCACACACACTTTTTTCCCCAACGAGGATGTGAAAGCTCTGATGATAGAACTGCTCAGTATTGGAAGACTGGCATATCTAAAATTATTTGTATTAACTGTTTTGTCGTGGCCCTTTGGAAATGCTACATAACTGAAAAAAATAGTCAGAAAGTAACCTGATGCATTTGGTAACACGTCTGGTTTGGCAAGGTTTCACTTTCCTTTGTGTGGTGGGAGTTCTGAGCTGGAGATTTGACCAGGCTGTGCAACAGGCAGGAGTGCTGCCCAGACCACTTGGTACCATGATGGTTTGGGAAGGTGCTTTGCCTTGTGCTGACCCCCAGGGAGAGGCATTTTGCTGGAACACACGACCTGAAAATTAAAAGTAATTTGAAGTGGAAGTAAAACTCTTCCTGGGGTTTGAGGTGAGGATGCTGTGATGTGGGGGCTGCCCACTCCGTGTTCCAGTGCTGGAACTGCTGAGTCTCCTGTTCCCTGTCCACTGAATAACTCCTGCTTGATTTTGTTTGTATTACCCGAATACTTTTTATGTCTTGACATGTTTTAACCAGACTTTGCACTATTTAAGTTGTTGGTGTTTTTTATAAAAAAGTTAAAACAAGTCCTTTGTTTAAAATAGTCATCTCCCCTATAAAAGAAACCAATGCTTTAGCAAGAGAAAAACCCATTCCCCTCGCTGAAAGTACTCTCATCTTGTGTATTTTTTGGTGTCTTCTCCCCATTGTTTGTTTTCTGGTGTAAGAAATGTGTATTTTCCACCCTGTTTTCTAACCGGGGGTGTTTGTCCTGTGGTGACAAGCTGTTCATCCCTGCTGGGCACATGCACTGTGTATCCAGGTGACAGAACATCTACAATGTAAATATTGGGCTCGGCTGGAGGTTTTCAGAGAGGCAGGGCGAGTTTTGTCTGGGAGGTTCTCCTTTATATATACTTTAGGGGTTTTTAAATAAAGAATTTGTAAATTTAGCCCTAATTCCTTTCAGTTATATTTTTCTAGTGTCCCTTTTTTTTTTTCCCTTTTTGTTCCTCTAAATGGATGAACTTTCAGGGTTCGTTTCACTACCAAGGACACCGAATAAGTTAAAAGATATAAAGGTGCAGGACTGGAGCACCCGGGGCCGGAGGCAGAGGAGCGGGAGAGGCCCCGCAGCAGCAACGGTCCGGTCCGGTCCGTTGTCCCGCCTGGTACCGGGGAAGTGCCGGCGGAAACGGGGACCGAACCGAGATCGCGGAGAGGGGGAACGGGCAGGGCGGGCGGTTCCGGGATGGGCGGTTCCGGGATGGGCGGTCCCGGTCCCGGCGCTGCCCCCTCCGGCGCCTCCCGGCAGCGCAGCCGCGGTCCNCATCCCCTGCTCCATCCCCATCCCCTGCTCCATCCCCATCCCCTGCCCCATCCCTTGCCCCATCCCCTGCCCGCCCTGCCCTGTCCCTGCAATCTTCTTTCTCTCTGTTTCAGGAACTCCAACAGCAAAAACGATCGGAGGAACCGCAAGTTCAAGGAGGCCGAGCGACTCTTCAGCAAGTCCTCGGTCACCTCGGCAGCGGTGAGTGCTGTGACAGGCCCCGGGGGGCTCCCTGTCCCTGAGCCTCTCCCCATCCCTGTGCCTCTCCCCATCCCTGTCCCTGAGCCTCTCCCCATCCCATCCCTGAGCCTCTCCCCATCCCTGTCCCCTGGCACTCTCGGTGCAGCAGGTCCCATGGTGGTTGCCCAGGCTGCTGCAGGACCAGTTTTCTATTTAGGTTCTTATACCTGCCCTACTTCCCCTGACCCAGCCATCTTCATCCCACATCATAGCATCTTTCCCCAGTGCCCAGGAGGTGACAAGGAGTCACAGCCACTCATGCTGTGCGTGTCACTGCCCTCCTTGTCTCTATCATTTTGTTCCTACCTCCCACCTGCTGCACGAGACTGCTCCTAGGTCATAAGCTCTTTCAGGCAAAGGCCTGATGTGTCTCTCTGAGGTGATCTTTTAGGATTTTGACCACTTGGATGGTGGGAAGTGAATTCCTGCCTTCATTAACATTCCCTTTGGTTTTCCAGGCGGTCAGTGCATTAGCTGGAGTTCAGGACCAGCTCATTGAGAAGCGTAAGTCACTTCTTAATTTCTCTCAGAGTTTAAAGGGAGAACTACACAGCTCCCCACAATCCAGCTTTGTCTGTGTTGTCTGGATCCCTGTTCTGCTCTCTCCTCCTCAGCAGTGCTCCCAGTCCAGGGATCCTGGGCTGCCTCTGGGCAGGGTCCTGAGCACTCCAGCACAGCCTCAAGCTGCAGAGTGGCATTGTGAGGATCAAGGAAAGTTGAGCTTCCTTTCTCAAGTCAACTTCTAGGGTCAGCAAGGGCTTTTTGTGCATAAAACCTATTTAAATTGATTTGCTGCTCTTTGGAGAAAGAGTCTAGAAGAGCTGAAGCAATGGGTTTGTGTTGATGTCTGGCAGTCAGCTGCAAGTGACATGGGGAGGACCCACGTACATTCAGGATTTTTAAAAATGTTTTTGTGATCAGTTACCAAATCAGATGCAATTCCTGTGTGCTTCACTCACCGAGGAGGTAGCTTGTCATTCTGATTTCTCAGGTTCTCTTGTTTACTTTCTGGTGCCCCAAGGCTCAATATGTCCCTGCTGCCCCCTGTGCTGCTGCTGGGGATTGTGTCTTCCACACAGGGACTGAGGTGACCTCTGTGCTTGTCTCCTTGTCGTGCTGTAGGGGAGCCAGGCAGTGGCACAGAAAGTGACACTTCTCCAGACTTCCACAATCAGGAGAATGAGCCCAACCAGGAGGATGCCGAGGAGCTGGATGGGTCTGTGCAGGGGGTGAAACCCCAGAAAGCTGCTTCCTCCACTTCTTCTGGGAGCCACCACAGCAGCCACAAAAAAAGAAAGAACAAAAATCGACACAGGTTAGTGGTGCCTGCAGCCTCCTGTCGTGCCTGCTGGATGGTGAAGTGCTTGTTTCATTCCCTTTATGATGTGCAAGTGACTTGTTAGAACAACGAGCAGCTCAGCTCATTGGTTGTGGTAATTTCTCTGGTTTTTAGCTGCACACACCCTGTAGTGTTCCCTGGGACCCTATTGACCCTGTGGTGTCAAGGAGGGGGAGGCAGGCACAGTGAAACAGGGGCTGACTCTGCTGGGGTACAGCTGGACTTTTCACCTGGCCTTTAGCTCTCCTGTCTGCCCCAGAGAGTGAAGCTGTCTTCCTTCCCAGGCTGCAGTCCTGGCCTCCTGTGCTTGCTTCTTGGTTTCTGCAGAACCAATACAAATAGGAGTGTCAGTACTTTCTTTGGAGGAGGAGGGTAAAAAAATCAAACTGGAATGTTCTGGGGGTTGTGGACACTCTTCACTAAGATTTCCACTCCAGGTCCTTTCAGCAATTATGTCCCAAACTGATTCTGTTGATTATGACATTGAAGAGTTGCTTTGTCAGGTTAATCTCCCAAGGGTTTGCTATGAAATTGATGCAAATCAATGTGAAAACTGTCCTGAACTCTTCATGGCTGAATGGAGGTGACCAGTTCTCCCACTAAGGTGTGATGCTGCGTGGTAGGCTGGTGGCTCTGAGATCTGAAATAACCTCCTGCCTTGCAGCTCCTGCCTCCCTGTGTCCCTCAGCACAATCCCAGGGATCTCAGAGGAGTGGGACAGTGTGTTGGGAAGTTGGACCCTCGGGGGAAAAAAAATACTTGGAAATCCAAGTGCTCAGAAAGAGGAGACACTGCAGGGCTGCTCTGCTCTGGAAGTGGTTGCTGGAACTGGTGCCTAAAGATTACTGGGAGTGAAGGAGCTGTTGCAAATGAAGCCCTTGTGCTGTCTCTGAATGTGCTGCCCTTGTATGGGTGGGTGTTCCTCTTGAAGGCACCTGGCCGTACAATTGCAAGAGAAACATTTTAAAGAGAAAGAGTAAATAATTTGCAAAGGTTGCTGGGGGAAGGTTGGTTTGGGAGATGTGGAGGTAGGTAGTGCTTGAGAAATGTCTAATTGCTTTTTCTCCTTCATTAGGCTTTTGAGTCATTAGTGTGTCTTTAATTCTGAGGTCAGAATTTTCTTCCTACAGCAGTCTTAATGGGGGCAAACATCCTGACAGACTGATGTCACTTTAGTTCCTCCTGGGCTGGGAATCCAAAGCAGTTCAAACCTCCTTGTGCCTGTAGAGACAATTGGGAAGAGGTTCAGGAATAACACAGGAAACGACGACTGTGAACAAGTTCAGAGAAACAATCTGTAAAACTGAAGTGCACCTTCAGAAAACTGCTGTTCTGTACAAACTATCAGATATTTTGCTAAGCACCTCCACGGGCAGCAAAGCAGAGCACTGCAGCTGCTGGGGGGTGCAATACAAATGCTGTAAATAATGTAAATTCTTTTGCTCCGTTGCCTAACCCGAACTTTAGCGACAGGAGTTAGGAAGAAACTGCCCCACCACGGGCTGTGTGCTTGGGGGTTTCTGCTGCATTCCCTCCACTGATCAGCTGGTGCTGGCTACTGCCGGGGACAGAGTGTTGGACATGAGGAGCCCTGGTCTCATCTGGTATGGCAATTCTTATCATCATAAGAGATACCTCAGACACGTCTACAGAAAGGCTTTTGCAGCTAGGAACTGGCAGGGTTTGTTTTTTTTTTTTTAATGCTTAGCAGGGTCAGATAGATAATCAAAATAAGAAGAGTTTGTTTGGAATAAAAATACTGTTTCAGTGCAAATGTCATTAGTGACTATTCCCTGAATTTTGGCAGAAAGTACCAAACCATTTTCGAGTATATTTAAGTTAAAAGAAGCAAACAGCAAGACAGCCTCAGTCTGCCTGAAAGCACAGCCTGATACAGGCTCTGCAGCCCAGAGTGCTTTTGGAAGAGACCTGTGTGTCTGTTTCTTGAGTCTCATGGAATGAAAAAGAGAAAAATAAACCCCAGCATTGGTGTTTTCTCTGAAGCTCTTCCGTTTGCCAGAATATGGTTGAGTTCTGCTTACCTGTTCCTGAAGAACTGAGAGGTGTTGGGAACAAGCACCCTGAGGGCTCAGGGACTCCAATGGATTTTCTGCTTCATGTGCCACTGGGAGCAGGGGGGAAGGATGGATCCAGACTGAGCAGAACTGGTGTGGGCAGGGAGCTAGACTTCCAACAGTTAAAACCAGGGAAACTTGGAGAGTCTGTACCAAGCTCATCTGCTGTTCTCTCTGAGACCACAGGAAGGTCAAGAGAGAATTTTCCCTGCCCAGCAATTTTCATGGCTCAAAAGCATTTCAGGAGAAAACCATACTGTTTCCTTATAGAAATCCAGTGCTGAAAAGCTGCTGGGTTAGAGCTGATCTGGTGCTCAGGGGTTTGTTTTGGGGCAGAGCTGTTTCTCTGGACAGTCTGCACTGTGGGAGTGCTGAGGCCACGGGGGGGATGTCACCAGCCTGTCCTTGGCTGTGCCCATGTGAAGGGAGTGAGTGTGAGAGGCTGTGTGTGTCTGTCTGCCCTGTCAGAATATTCACTTGCCACGTTGGCCACTTAGTTCTGTGTCACCTTCACCTCTGCCTGAACGAGCTTGGCTTTGCTGTGCCCATCTAGACAAAGCTGCTGCTTTCTGACCACTCACCCCGTTGGTTTTGCAAGCCAGTCAGTTTTCCTCTCTGCCTGTGAGTGTGCATCTCACCTGTCTGATAGCTTCCTTTTCCAGCACCTGAGATTCCCTCTGTAAAACCACTCTGCCTCTGTTCTAACACCTCTTTTTTTCCCAGAAATCCAATTGGGGAGGGGGACTCTGGATTGCCCAATCCAGAGTGCTTTTTGTGCCCAATTCTCTTTAAGATACCTTAAGAACTTTATGACATTTGATCACTGGCTTTATTATTTTTTAATTTAATTTTATTTTATAGTAATCTCACTAGGGTGGCTAATCAACTAATTGATTTAATTCATTAGTATATTAATTTCTATTGCTTTCTTCCTTTCAAATGCTGCCCCTCAGCCCGTCTGGCATGTTTGATTATGACTTTGAGTAAGTTTGACTTGAATTAGTACTTGTGCTGTGTTGTTAGTGTGTAGACACCAATGTGCCTTTTGAGACCTTTCTAACCCATAGTTTATCTGTTTAATTGTAGGTATGTATATTAGGTTAGGCTGGGAAGTTTTTTTTAAAAACAGAAAAGCGTGATGGAGGTAACATTTTATTTAATAACTTCAGCAAAATTAAATTAACGTCACTCTTCTTTACCTTTCTGTTTCATTTTTAAATAGATAAACTTTTTAACTCAAAAAACATAGTTTACAAACTGATCCTTCTGGCTTTGCTTCTTAAGGAGATTAGCACAGACTTGGATATTTCCTTTTGGAAAATGTAATGAACTCAGTACCTTTGACTCATATAATCCCTGTCATCTTAAACTCCTATCTCTATTCCAAGAATAACCAGTTCCACTATGTCTGAATAATTACCTGTGGCATAGTTACACAGCTAACAGATTAACATAGAGCATGCTTATTTAACCTTATTTCTTTATGCTGCATAACTTCCCTATGATTTTAATTATGAACCTTTATTAACTCTTTTTTTGAGTGGACAGAATATGCATTTTCTCAAATAATAAAGAGTCCACTCTCCATCTCCTTGCTGCTCTCTTGCCCAGTAATATTGGGACAGTGATTTGGCTCAGCCGAATTGAGAATGTGGATTGAATTAACCAAATAGTCTTTGTTGTAGCCTGTGCCATATGCAGTAGCTGGTTCTTTGAACTGGAGTCTTGGTTTAATGTATTGAAATAGACATTTCTCTTATCTTTCCAACCACAGGATTGATCTCAAGTTAAACAAAAAGCCAAGAGCCGTAAGTATCAGTGCTCTGTCCTTGTTTTCATTGCTCATCAGTAGACTTGAGTGGCTGACTAACCTTAGAAAGCCTCCCTCTGCTGTAATTTAAGACCCTATTGTCATGGTTTAGGAATATCATGGTATAAAATAAGCATTGCCTTGTGGATTTAACAGTAAATAAGCCCAGGTAGGGTTGTTATGAAGCTAGGTCACAGTTAAGTCCTGTGCATTTCTTCTGGAAAAAGCTGTTTGGTGTCCTATTATCTTGTCATGATCCGGAACATTAAAAGCATCTGGTTGATTTTATGCATTCTTGAACTCAAGTTTTGAAGGGTCCTTTCTTTTGAGTGCTCAGGTACAAGAGAAAAAAAAAAAATCTCTTTTCTGTTTTGCCTGCAACTCAGGGTGTGTAGAAGTGGGAGAAGACTGAGAATCCCAGCTCTGCCAGTGGAATTGAACACAGAAGGGTCTTAATGTGCCTTTCCTTTCTCTGCAGGACTACTAGACTCATCAGTGCTGATGCTTCTGGGATTTAGGTCTACAAGAATCCCCACTGGGACAAACGGCAGTCGACTGAGTGAGCAGGAGAGCAGCACTCTGCCCAGGAGGCTGCAGAGGGGAGTAGCTCACTCTAAAGAACTTAGATGGGGGGACAACATCTTGGACCATGTACTTTGCAACGTTTTTAAATCACCTGAGTTGCAGGAAGACTAAGGTGGTGTAGTAGTAGTAGTAGTTGTAGTAGTCCTGAATTCCTGACTATTTTGGGCTTCCACCTCAGTCAGGAACTTCCTAAAATTGGCTGATCTTGCTGCTGCCACCCCTGTCATCTGCAAACTCATGGGGGGGGGTCTTTCTTTTTTCCACTGGATTAGATTCAATATGTCCTATCCATGTTGTGAGACTTCAGTTACTTCTGTTGCTGATACCTGGCTTTGTGGTTTCACTTTTGTTTTGTTTGGGTTGTTTGGTTTCGCTGTTTGTTTTGTTTCAACCAAAGTGTATAGTTAACAAAATGACTTTTGGTTTCTCTGTTTCAATCCATGTAGAGTGGCAGGTTCTTTGGTTTGTGGAACAGCTCATTTTGATTTTGCTCAAGTGGAGAAGAAGGTGGTTAACCCTTTCATTCTCAACACCATCCCCTAAAATGTATGCAGTGCTTTTAGGTGCAGGGGAGGCTGGAGATCAAAGCAATCTTGCTCTTTGCTATCTTTGAGGTTGGGTGGATTATCTTTTTAATACAAACTTCTGTCATTTGTACATAAACAATAAAAGTTACATGTTTGTCCCTCTTCTCATGTTTTGTTGAGTTCAGAATTTGGCTGGCAGTCCTTTTTATTCTCCACCTGCTTTATGAGGACTTGGCTAGAATTCTTCCACCACTGCTCAGTAGCTGTTTTCTTGTCTCATCACCCTCTGGAGGTTTCCTTTGTGCTTGCTTTCCTTGGGGAGGCATCATGGGGAGGACTTGAAAGGATTGCCAGGCACTAATCTCCAGGTGTGTTCAGGTAATCCTGCTCCAAGGTAGGACTTGGGTGAGAGGCAGTTCCTGCTGACACTGGCAGGGTGCCCACAGATAAGGGCTGAGCAGGCAGGATTGCCACTGGAAGAATACACAGAGGGACAAGTGTTGGGTGCTTTTCACAGTAGCCAGGTCAAGATATCAGTGTTGGTGTTGAAACAGGCTTTGATTTTCTCAAGGCTGTAAATTGCCTTTGTTAACCAGGGCTCTGCTGCACTCTCTCTGCTTCTGCACTGCTGGTGGAGAGATGCCACCAGCTTGGAACACCTTGGTACAGCCAGCTCTTCCTGGCCATCTGCTCTCTGGGTGTCTTGGCCCTTGTTCAGCTCCCTCCAGCAGCCCTGGCACTGCTGAGAGTTCTCCCTGGTTCTGCTGCCTGGTTCAGGGACTGAGCCCCAGAGGGTGCTGGCTGCTGGGGGTTGTTGGGATGGTCACAGCTTAAGGGCAGAGCTGCAAAGCTGCCCTGGGTTTTTTTAGAAGTTACAGAGGTTAAATGCAGGGGGGTGGAAGATCTAGGAAGCAGTGCAAGCTCCTAACAGCCTCACTTTCCTATAGTTCTGGGGAAAAAAAAGTGTTAGATGTTGGGTTTTTGTTACTTGGTACAGAAGCAGCTTTTTTTCCCACTACAGCTGCTGTTCCAAAGCAAGGACTGGAAGAGTGCCTGAACTTCAGAGGGCAGAAATCTTTGCTGCACCTCTTTGACCTCGAGGAAAGCTCATGTCCCTTTTTTAGCTGGAACATTACCTGCAGAGGAACAGCAAAGGGCTCGTGTAGCTTGGAGTCCTGTGTGTACAGGCTTTTTTTTTTTTGTGGCAAAGTGTCAGTCAGCTCCATGTTCTATGTCATACACATTAGGGGTGCTGTGGGGCCAAGGGGACCAGGCAACCTTTCCAGCCTCCAGCAGGGTTTGTCACTAAAAGAAGGGGACAGCCTGTTGTGAGAGGCCAGTGGCTGATGCCAGCAGCACATTGATCAGGGCAGAAAGTGAAATGGCAAATGTTCTGTTCACACTAATAGGAACCTGGTGCTGCTGAGCTGCAGTTTTTTTCCTCCCAGGTCTGGCTGACCCATGGAGAGGGTTGAGATGTGGAGGCAGCCACAGGGTCCCTGTGGGGTCTAGGAGGGGGTCATAAAATTAAAGCTGGAGCCTGACTCTGGCAGCTTTGCATAAAAATGTCTTTTTTTTTTTTTTTTTTTTTTTTTTCTTTCCAAAGACTTCTATTTTTCTTCCTGAACATCCTGAGTGACTGAGGATCCCCAGGAAGACCAGGGCCTGGGAGGCAGAGCGTGCTGCACAGGTTGTGAACTGAATGACAACCAGAGCTAAAATTAGTAGTTAAAAAAAAAATAATTATCCAGTCCTTTGCTTGCAGCAGATGAAGCCCGAGCAGAGCAAAGTGTGTGGCAGAGCAGCAGTCCTCCTCCTGGCCACCAAAGGTAGAGCAGGACAGGCACTAATCCCTCACAGTCTGTCACCAAGAGGATTAGGCAGGAATTTATCCAGCCCAAACAAGCAGCAACCAGGAGCTGGAAGCAGGCAGGGGGGGCACCAACTGCCCCAGCCCCTTCGGGAGGATCCCTGTGGGGCATCACCGGGTAAGGGGGCAGCCTGGGGTGAGGGGGGGGGACACAGCACTGGGGAGGGGGTTGTGGGGAGCCCCAGTTCCAGGCAGGGGTCTGGTATGGAATGTGTTCCCCCTCCCTTTCTCTGGCCTAGGGGGTGAAGAGGGGGGTGGGCTGGACACTGTGGTGTCCCCAAGGTGCCTCTGGGGGTCCTGGGGTTGGGGGTACACCATCTCCCCATCTCCTGGTCTGCAGGGTCCCCATGGGACAGCAGCGTGGGCAGACGGTGTCCCTCTGGAGGCAGCTCCTGCGTGCTGGGTGCTGGTGGCTCCTCAACCTCTCCAGGATGGTGCTCCGAGGGCTGTGGTGGCTCTGGAGGTTGGCGTGGGTGGGTACCCTTCCCCAAGGACCAGCACACGTGTTTTGGTGTCAAATGGAGCACGTGGGGTGAGGGTACTGCTGGGGTTCTGGTGGGACTGGGGGCTGTGGTTTGGGGTTGGGTTAGAAGGGGGCATTGGGGAGCACATCTGAGGGATTGGGCCCCTCAGCTTTGGGGGGTGGCTCAAGGCACTCTATAGTTGATGCCCATCAAGAGTCCTGAGGATCTGGGGACTTGGGGACCCCCCTCTCTGGAGCAGGTTCAGGGCCACAGCTCTCACGGTGTGGCTGCATCCCCCCCAGTGCCTCCTGATCTGCTACAAGAGCTGCTGGGACCACATCTTCCAGGCCACCGAGGAGGTAACTGTGTCCCCCATCCCCTGGGGGCTCTGGAAAGCTCTGAGCCCCAATGCTGAGCCCAGTCAGGGGTCTTGGTGGGTGGCCCAAAGGGGCTGCGGGTCCCCAGGGCATGGCACAGCCCAGGGACACCATTGCCAGGGAGTCCCCAGGCTGGGGCAGCCCTGGCTGTGTCAGTCCTGGCTGTCAGTGGGTGCTTTCAGCTCAGCACAGACCTGGGGTTGAGGCTGGAGAGTGGCAGTGAGGGGAGTGAAGAGGAGGAGGAGGAGGAGGACGGGGACTCCATGGCTGCTCTGGATGCGGGGCAGGCAGGTGGGTCCCTGGCATGGGGAAATGGGGTGTCCCTGTGTCCCCTTGTCCCCGTGCTGGGGACACTGGTGGGAGCAGAGCCGTGGTGGCAGGGCAGAGGAGCTGTGGGGAGGCCGTGCTGGGGAGGTTGGAGGCACTGGAGGCCGATGTCCGATACCTCTGCACCGAGCTGGGAGCTGAGAAACTCCTGTGGAGCAGCCGCTTCCTGGAGCTCCTGCAGGAGCAGCAGAGCCTGCGCCAGAGGGTGAGTCCCTCCCAAAGGGCTCCTGGCCACCTTGGTCCCCTCTGGGGCCACCTCGGTCCCCTCTGGAACCCCCGACCCTGATGCTCCATCCCAGCTGCAGGAACGCCCTTGGAGATGGGACAGAGGCAATGGCCCCGAGCTGCTGGGGGACACGGAGGAGCAAAGTGGGAGTGAGGGAGAGAGCCCAGGTAGCAGCTGGGGACTGGGGGACACGGGGGGACAATGGGCAGGGTGGGGGGACCCGCCACCTGCAACCAAAGCTGGGATGAAGCACGGTGCTGAGCAATGCCAGTGAGCAGCATGGGTCACCCACCGGCTCCCCCGTGCACTGGTGGGCACTGGGCTGCCCTGGGAGGAAGGGTTGGGGTCCTCACCCAGCTGGGACCAAGAGAAAAAAGGCAACAAGGGTAGAGGGGCAGCTGTCAGAGCAGCTCCTCCAGGGGCTGCTGCTGCCACTGAGCCCTCCCCGTGCTGGGTCACAGCCCCTGCGTGGCTCCTCTCCTCTCACCAGTCACCAGGAGCCTGGCTGGGTGCCCCTGCCCTGGCAGAGCTCCAGCCATCCCTTCTCCTCTTGCTCTATTGCTCTTTTAAAGGACAACAGTGGACAGATTCCCCCTTGGCAGCCAGCCCTGTGCCCGGGGAGTCTTTTAGGGCCACCAGCTCTGTGACGGGTGGAAAAATGTAAGTGAGGGTGTAAGCAAGAGGGGAAGGAACCACATGCTCCTCCTTGCACAAGCACCGACCCAGGCCGGGCCAGCACAGTCCCAGTTGGGCTCTGGTGTCCCTGTATGTGCCAGCCAGGCCCTGTCCCATCCTGCCCAGCCCTGCCCCTGCAGCAGAACCTCAGCCCTTTCCCTGAAGGAAGCAGTCAGGAGGCAGCTCGGGGAAAACCTCTGCCCAGGGCAGGTCACAGCCCTCTGGAGCTTGGGGCAACCCCTGGGGCTGAGTGTGCCCTGGGTGGGTTTTGTCTGGTTGTAGCCCAGCAAACTTCACCTTCCTGGACTTCACCTGATCCATTGCGACTTGTTGGGAGCTTCCAGGAGTGAGGGGTAAGGACACTGCCACCTCCTGCTCCCCTTGCACAAGCTGGAGCCACGGCTGGATTGCAAAACCCAAATGCCACCTCTTGGCACTTCCTCCTTGGCTGGATAAGTCCCCTCCATCGGCTGCCACACAGAAACAGACACACACAGACACTCGTGTTGCAACCCTCATCCTGTGCCTTGCGACAGCCCTCGGGGGATCTGCCTGCCCCAGGATGCCTGAGAGCCCCGGATCCCCCAGAACAGCTCTCCCAGGGGTGCTGTGGCAGAGCAGACTTGGAGCCAGACCCGCTGCCATCCCCAGGGATGCCCACGGACACTGTCCCTGCAGCCTCCGTGCCACCCCGGGGGAGGTGACAGGGTGCAGGGGCTGGGGACAGGCTCCTCCAGCGAGCAGGGATCTGTCCTCTCAGGCTCCCGACGTGCCCATGCAGCATCCCACAGCACCAGGGAACTGATGCAAGGGGAATAACATCACCCTGACTCATCCTGCACCGACCTGGCTCCTGCTCCCCATGGGATGGAAGGGGGGGGACACACAGCCCCCACGCTGCTGTGAAATACCCAAATAAATTCATTCACCTGTGCTGGGAACGAGCCAGTCCTGCTGCAGCAAAACCCCTGCCCCGAACCGACCCTCCCTTCTCCCTCAGCATCCCTCCCAGACATCCCAGCAGTGGGTTTGCAATGGTGCCACAAGGTCCTGGAGCTGCTGCAGCCCCTGGGCAGGCAACATCCCCCCCTGCCCAGCTCCCTCCATGCTGCCAGGGGCAGGGGGAGAGGGTGGAGATGGAGCAGCATCAGCTCCTGGCTGCCCCAGCATTCACCACTGCTCCCAAAACCCCCCCAGACCAACACACCAGGCAAATCCTCCTGACCTATTGCTCAACCTGGCTCTGCATTCGGTCCAGAACATTTTGTGCAACACGGTCTTTGAGGGAGGGGGGGACGTGGGGAGGCTCAGGGCTGCTCCTCACTCTTGGTTGGTGGCTTTGCCTCCAGGGCTGAGCTGGTCACTGTCACCCCCGAGCACAGCAAAGGGTTCAGCTTTGCTCAGGGAAGTTTGATCCAGGGGAAACTGGGGCAGCAAGAAAGCACTTCTGCTGCCCTCCTGCCACGTCCTCATGGGAAAGCTTTCCACGGGCAAACCCTGGCCCTGGGGAACACAGAGGTGGCAACAGAACTGAAATTGCATGGCTGGAGGTGGAGCACTGGAGGGTACCCAACTCTGGCAGGACCAGAGCCTCCCAGGCTCTTGCACCTTCCTGTTCAGCACTTACTCTGGTCAAACACCAACTCCATTTCTGTCTTGGAGCAGGGCTGTACCCCAAACAGCCTCTGGCCAGCACAGAGCTGCTGCTGTGCTCAGGCCACCTCTTCCTATCTGCAGCCTGGGGGTTGGGTGAAGACAGGAGTTTGATGCTGCCCCTTCTTCCTTGCCCAGTGGCACGGCCACAGCCCCACTCCACACACATCTCTGAGCAGCTCCTTTCCCACGGCCCCGCGGGACCCTTGGGTCAGATTTCCTCCTTCTGGAAACGCCTTAAAATGTTAGAGTTGATCGAGTCACAGCCTGGAAATCCCCCAACAGGAGGAAGCCGGATGGGTTCAAAAGAAAGTTCAGTGAGTAAGAAGGTATCTGGGGCAGGGGAGAGGGGAGCAAACCCCAGAGAGCAGCACCAGGTGCCTGAGCCCACCCAGCTGGGAGCAGGGGCTGCACCCACCACCCAGCACGGGGGCAAGGGGAGACCAGAACCCAGCAGTCTCTAGCCTGACCTCTGCCCCAGCACAGCTTCCCTTTTTTCCCCTTCTCTCTTCTGAGCATTGATTTCAAAACCCAACAAATTCCACCCTGCAGCACTGACTGCTGAGGGAGGGCTCTTGCCCTGCTCACCCTTCTGGTGATGATCTCTCTTACCTTGTCCATCTATCTCTAGCACAACTGGGAAGGCAAAGCAGAGCCTGTTCTCCTCTACCCCCAAAACACCCTGGTGGGACCCCTCAGCCCTCCTTAGTTTCACATCAAAAAGTTTTTCCTACCCCAACCCCCCCCTCCTTGGCTTGCTTGCTCTTTGGAGAGGGATGCAGCCACCCCCGTGGTTGTGCCCTGCTAACTTTTCCAGCATCCCCTCCACCAGCTCAGCCCCATTCAAGAGCAGCCACAACTCCTCACCCTGCCAGCAAGGTGCTGAGAGAGGAGCCAGGATGCTGCAGGGCTCAGCACCAGCTACACCCACTGCTCAGCCTGGCAGGATGCGGGCAGGGACACCTGAGTGTGACCTCCTTAACCCAGCGAGCTGACAAGAGCACCTCACCTATTTTAGAAGGGGAAGAAGCACGACACAAACACACAGCCATCATGACGGGTTTCTCCCCCTCCTCTGAAGCACCCAAGGAAGTGGTAAGCCACAGGATGTGGCCTGAAAATTCCAAAATAATGGGGGGAGGGAGAGCCTGTGCAGGTGGGGGGAAAAAGTATGTAGCAGTGACAGTTCTGCTCAGCATTCCCTACACTTCCCAAGCAGGGCAGGGTGCCTGGGGAGCTGTGCTTACCTCGGGACATTGGCTGCTCCAGGCTCATCCCCACGTGTGAGAATTCAGAGGAAGAGTGGCTGGATTCCCAGCAGGTGTTATGGGGAGCATGGCAGCTCCCACAGCAGCAGTTTGCAGGAATCCTTTTTGCCCAGATTTCTGTTAGGTTCTGACCCTCCCCCAAATTGCTCTCTGTACCAGCAGGACTGTCACTGCAAAACAAAATTAACATTCTAACCAAACCAAGTCACCACCAGCTCCTTCCTTCCTGGTTATGGTAAGAAACATCTGTGCTTCTGTGCCCAAAGTTGTCTCAGTCCAACTTTGAAAGAAACAAAAATAACCCCCCCTATATCCACACATCCTGCAAAACTAAAATTGAAGTGTTTTACTGGAAGACCACTCTTAGGATCCTGCAGCATTTTTCAACTACAGACCCCACTACAAACAGCACAAGAGTCTTCACCTGGTTAAAAGGTCTGATCAAATCAGTGACAGACACTTAATCCCTTCCCCACCCAGACCCTAAATGCCATGATGCATTTACAGAGCTGCAGGAGCTTGCTGTCACTTGGGGTGACATCCCCCAGAGGGTTCCTCTCCCACAGCCAAGAAGTGACCTTTCAGGCCATGAGGTTCAGGTTTCAGATTTGGGTTTTTTTGAAGCAAGTGATGTCTCCAGGAGCACCTGCTCTCCTTGGCTTTGATTAACTGGAAATATCCTTCACTCTGCATGAAATTCAGAACACAGATTTGAGTAAAGACCATAAAGTTATTTAACAAGTCAGGTAAGAACATCCTGAACTGCAGTGCAGCAGGTGGAAGACTCATACAGAGAGCATTGATATTCCTACTGCATTTCCTCCCCAGATCATAACAAAGCTTTAGAGCAAAGTCTTGCCAAATGAACAGTAAACACGGGACATGGGATTATCTGCTGCCACAATGGGATTTGTCTGACCTGCCACAGGGCATTGGTAACAAACCTGTCAATACTCAGCCATGTGTGGAGATGAAAGGGTGTCAGGATGAAGGATCATTGCTCTGACTTCCCTGGAAAGCCAGCAAAAATATTGAATGGTCTTCCAAAAAGCCACCAGACACCAAATAATTCAACTCAGCAGTTTTTATTTGTATAACTCAAAGTTCTTATGTCACCACCACTGTCACCTGGCTGCCTCCTTTCAGTACATAAACTATATACTGCATAATGATACAGGAAGCTCAGCAACATGTCAGCTTGTGAGTACAACATCTTAATCTTCTGATTGCAAGAGAAGCAGCATCTATCAGCATTCCACCAGAAGAACAAAGCCAAGTAGCACAGTGGCTGAGTTGAGAATAGTTCTAACTGAGAACAGCAGCAAGCAGCCAGTTGCTGGACAATAACATTAAAAACCATTTTTCCTGTAATTTACAAATATGCAAAGTATCAGGTTACTTAAAATTAAGAAGCATTTTGCTTACTAACATGAAACATTACTAACTTGTAATGTATCATCATCAAACAGGTTTCTGCATCCCTGTGGTTTTTATGGCACATGGTGCCAGTCAGGTAGGTCATGCCTTGGGCAGTCAGAGGGAAGAGAAGTAATGGACAAAGCTGCTCCTAAAGCTGCTCTCAGGAACAGCTCTGTCCCACTCTTCCCTCCATAATTTGCCACTCAATGACCTTGGTCTAACCACAGGATGGACGTATTTAAAAAAACATAACAAAAGGCACAGATACAATGTGTATCAACAAATCAACTGCTTCTGGCCTGCAGGTGCAAGAAACATCTTTGCATTCTAAGCACAGTGAAATTCCAGGACCAGAACCAATTACTACAGCAAATGGTTTTGCATATTTAAAATCTGTTATAGTATCTACAGTAAAAAAACCATCTTAGTAAGAGGGAAGGAAAGAGGAACAGTCTTGCCAAGTTTTTGTCTACATTTTTGGATGCTGCTATCGTTTGGAAAAGCTGAAGGGGACAGGAAAATATTAGTAAGGAAGATGAAGCAACAGCTTTACAGAGAATATTAAGGAATCCTCAGGAAGAGCACTGGCAGAAGGTCATGCATGACTCCAGCTGTTTTACCGAATGCTCAGAACTGTTGCTGTCTGAAGACAAAAGGCACAAGATCATAAATCCTCCTGGTCAGTGCTGTGCAGAGACAGGTTTCCAGCCAAGGTCAATGTTTTTCAGCAGCATCAAGTGTGGTCACCCACATGCTCTGACAACAGCATTTTTCAACAAATGCCAATCACACAGCTCACGTCTAGCTGTGGAACAGTGTCATGCCTCTCATCCTGAGAAAAAAACTGCACTCTGAACTCCTCATTGAGAGGAGCTGAGCAGCTTGCTAAGCACTTGTGGGACATGTTAGAGAATTGCCTTGTCTCAGGAAGTGGGAAGGGTATGGAAAGCATCATTAAAGAAGGGCACCAATGAACTAAATTAAAGTCAGCTAAACCTAGCTTCATACCAGATTTATAATCCAACATTTTCCAGGTATCTGTACAGAAGGATTTAGCAAAGAGGCTTAGTCAAGAGCCAGCAGCCCTGACAATGCATTTCCATCTTCACAAAGAAGCCTCATGCCCCTGGAATGCTGGTATCCCCTTCTTTTTCCCAAGCCCACACCTGATAATACACGAAGCCATCTCACAGCTGAAGCTGAGGGGAGGAGTAAGGTCACATTCAGTTCCCAACAACTGCAGGAATTCAGGGTGTGCCTGACTCAAACAACCCCAAAGGAAAAATCCTGCTCGGAAGCTGCAGCCTCTCCTGTTCAGCACCCAGAGCCTCTGGGCAGGCAGCACCCTACAGCTGCCTCTGCAAGAGAGGCACAGTCATTTCTAGGCCAGAATTTGCTGCAAACACACCACATCTGGTACCCAGCCTCCAACTGGAGCCTGGGACTTCCAAGGAATAAGGAGGAGCCCTCAGAAGGCATCTATGGCAGCTATAGAGTGCAAATGCTGCCCAAGAACTTCTCAGATGCCCAGCGGAGTCTCAGACTCCTGGATTCTGGGACTTGTAGGTCAGGATCTCTGCTGCAAGCCTCTGGGGATCCAGGAGCCGTGGGAAACGGCTCATCACAGCATCAACTAAATGGGGATGGAAGATCCCACACAGCTTGACGTGCACACTGGCCCTCTCCTCTGCAAACTGCTCAGACACAGCCCACGGGGAGGAGTCCCCAAACACTGGGGGCCTCTGCACACTGCTGGCTCTGAGCTGAGGAGGGGGCACGGGGTAGGGGTCAGACCAGAACTCAGGAGAATGGTGTGGAGGGGTGTTGTACTCACTGGGCAGGCTGTACTGCCCAGCACTGGCTGGGTGTACAGGCACTCCATAGCCTGAGAAAGAGGGAGGGGGTCCTGAGTGGGACATCTCAGGGCTATACTGCAAGAAGCTAGCACCAGAGGAAGAAGATTTATGGGAACCATGCTTGTAGGAGACCAGACCATTTTGGTCTAAGCTGGGAGAATGTGGGTAGAGAGGTCTCTGCCTGCCACAGGTGCAGACTGCCACTGGATCAGCATGGGAATGGTCACAGTGACTGGGAGATCTGTAAGGCCACATGTCAGAGAGTTGGTTCTCCAGAGACCCAATGCCTGAGTCAAGATGCTCCTGAGAGAGATACGACAGAGAGTCCATGTGAGGCTGCTGGTATCTGTCAGAGGACCTGTGGCTCCCACTGTTAGGAGGAACACTGCCTGGCACACAGCCTTTGGCCTGCAGTGGAGCATCACTGGGCTTTGCTTTGTGGGTCAAGCTTTTCCTCTCTGCAGAGACCTTCTGCAAAGAGCTTTTATCACTCTCTGTGGGCACAGAGCATAAGAGCTCTGCCTGGGAACCTCTTTTGCTCTTTTTCTCCTCCATAGCATTGGTACTTCTGGTGGGAGACAACCTTGCATTGGCTCGGAGCTCATCCGCTAGCGAGCGCTGGGGCTGGTTGATCCTTTCAGGGTGGTAGAATTTACACTTAATTCCATAGGTGCATTTCTTCCCTGCAAGGAAAGGCAGAGCACAGAATGAGCGTGGAATGACCAGCTGAACTTTCCTAGATGCATCAATTGCACAGACACCTCAGTCTTCATGTTTAGAAGGCAAGTCTTACCATAAGGGCACTGTTGCTTCTTGTGTTCTGGCACCACAGGTTTCTTCCTGAGAAAGTTATCCAGGCTGGGACCATGTCGTCCTAAGGGATCATCTGGAGGCATAAACCTAAAGAAAAATAGATCTTGAAGTGAAGCAATTTGCCTTCTTGGCTCAGGGTTTAATTTCTTCTTTCTGGAAGAACATCTTCCATTTCAAAGGTTAAAAGTTACCTGAGCCCTAAAAAGCTTTCCCTTTTCACTGCAGTGACATCTTTCCTGTCACCTAGTAAAGACTGGCAGCAAGTGCTTCACCTCAGGCACAGGAGAGCTGTTGTGTTCTGCTGTTGAACAGAATTACTACTTGCCTTGAGCCTAATGATTGTCCTGTGAAGAAATCAAGCCCTGGAGCTCTGCTAGGAACTCCACCACAGCAGAATTCTTAGCTCCAAACCAGGAACATCTATTAAGATGCCTCCAATTCCTTACACCTTTGTACCTCATAACAGGTGGGCAGTTCTTCCCACCACACTTCCCTCTACAGGAGTTTTTTTTTTCCCCCCATTCTTCACCAATATTTTGCTCTTTTCAGGCATGGCTTGCCACTGCTTCCCTAGAACACCGCAGCACCCTCAGGCAGATCTTTTTTCCAAGCCAATGGGAACATACTTGTCATTAACAAAGGAATACATCAGCAGCCTCTCCTCTATGAACTTCTTCCACTCAGGACGCTCACTCTGCAGGTCCCTGTAGGTATCATTGGAAACCACAATGCCATCAGACTCGTGTGCCAGCTTCACGATGAAGCGATCGTCGTAACAGACAACACGCTTGCCTCCAACCCTCCTGGAAGGAGTGAAGACTAGAATTTTCTTCTTTTCAAGGTCACGAAGAATGTACTGGTCTAGAAGAAAAAAACAAACAAACAATAAAACAAACCCACAACTGTGAACACGCATCTTCACACAGATAAAGTGACATTATAAGTAAATGACGGAATTCAAGTCGTTTCCGCTCTCATCTCTTTTCTTACACCATCCCCCAGACTGTCAGAGGTGGATTCCTGCTGTGGTGGCAGCCCAGGACCCCTGGAGCACACCAGAGTGGCTGCTGTAGTACAACAAGTCCCACCCACAGCCCTCTGCAAAGTGCAATCTGCATTTAAGAACAGAAGGCCCTGGTCTTAAATCTTTGGTAGTGCCATGCTACATGCAGGGGCTTCTGTGCAGAATTACTTGGAAATCTCAGCTGTTTACAAGTTCAGAGCAAATTCCCCTCAATTTAAATAATTCTGACTGAACTCCCAGGGAGCTTTAACCTTTAGCATGTAGAAATTCTGTACAGTCTACAGTGTCACATACATACCATGATGTGTCCCCAAAAGAGGAAAAAAATGCAAGTGATGGAAGACAAGTAGCCAGGAAGCAGATCAGTATTACATTCTTTGTTCTCCCAATTATTCCAACTGATCCAGACAAGAACTTGCTTAGGGAAAAAGTTAATGACTAATTCTCACTAGTCAGCCCAGCTTACTGGATCTCCTGCTACTCAGGATCTTCCAATGGTAAGTTAATTACTAACTAGCCAGAACTCTGCAAGCTCATTAAGTGACAAAGCAGCAAGCCTGAAAGGTTACTTTTGGCTTCCATATTTCCCCACCTGTTATAAGCACATCTGGCCGGGGCTGCTCCTTTCTCCAAGATGGCACAAAGACTGTAATATCCTTGTGGCCCCTGTCCCAGAACCACTGGACAGCCAGAAGGATACCTCGACAGGAGAACACTTCTTTATTCCCATGGCTACAACAAAAGAGAAAATGGAAAATGTCAATATTCAGGTTGTGTACAGGCTAGTCAGGCAATGGCCAACTCAGACAATCTTTAGGGAGAAAGCAGTAGAGTAGAAAAATCAGTATTTGCTGCTCCTCTGATGTAAACAGCAGCACTCAAATCTTCAGAGTTATCACTTTTAGCACCTCAGAATGCCAATAAATACCCAAATCCCTAGTGGGAAGGAGAAAACAGCTGTAGCTGTTGCAGCTGCTCTGAAACAGAGCCTTTGCTTCAACTCTGGACTCTAGATCTTTATTTTTAGCCTCAAGTACAACGTGATCTTGAATACCCTTTGTCCTATTCTGCCAGCTAGTGCCCTGGCCAACCTCTGCCACCACGAACTGCACCCTCAGTAAGTGTTTCACTTGTGAAGTTAAAACGAGACAGATTGTCTTGTTTGTCAGTTAAATACACACTATTTGCACAAAATAGCAGAACCTCCTGTTCAAGGATCAGCCCTGAATGTCTAAAACAGCACTTGGCAGTATGAGAAAAGTTTGACAGCAGTGTCAGAAGCTATGTGCCACTGGAAAAATCTGCTTCTTAATCATTCATTAGGTCATATCAATAAGATTCCACAAGTCCCAAGAGGAAACTACCACTCCTGCTTTACAATCACCAGTATTTACAGTGTAATCAGTGATCTGTTGACACTGGTCCTGGCATGTTGTCAGCATTTGTGTATTACAGCCCAGTTTGTCATTTGGGAATCTGACAGCCTGCACTCCAGGCTGACACTGGGCTGGGATGTGCAGACAAACTGGTCTCCCAGTTCAGTAAGATTTTCCCCACCTGGGCACCCACCACCCCCGCCCCAAGTCTTACTCTTCCCACCTACATTTCCACCATCACTCCATGTGCTAAAGAACTCCTCATTAGCTAATTACTGAGAAGCTGATAGCCCAGAGACACTGCTAAGAAATGCTATCACTTCAGTACAACACCAGAAAGCAGCTCCTCCTGTCATTACCCTTGCCTGAAACCACTGAGATAATTCAAGAGCAGGACCAAAATAATCATTTTATAAGAGCTATACATTTAACACCAAAAGTAATACTTAAGGAGACATGTAACACCTCTTCATCAAGAGCTCCAAATCACTGAGAGGCTGACATTAACAACCAGAAGAAAGATGGTCTGAAAGTTTCCTCCAGTCTGACTGGTTTTGCTATAGATAGCCAGGCCCAGGCTGCTGGAGTCTTTTAAAGATAAATAAGAAAAGCAGAGAATATTTTTTGTTTTGTTTTGTCTTTTTGAGTCCCTGCTACCAATCTCAGATCTACAGAAGGCAGCTAATTGGGCTGATCTGATCTGGCAGCAGCCAAGGAAAAATTCCCTTAGAAGGAAGTAAAAGCTAATTTCCACTCTGATTTGCATACGTTTGTCAAGAGCTGTTCAGGGAGGCTGCTGTACACACTGCAAATGAATCAGCAGGGAACATCACACCATCAATACAGGAAGTTTCAGAATGGAATTCCCCTTCTAACAAATTGCTTAAAAAAGCCAGACTGCTTTCCTCATGTCAAACTCTATCATGTGGCAGCCTTATTACTGCACGGCCTGAGTCACATTTGCTGTGATCTCTCCTGTGCTTTTGGGATAACCTTCACGGGCATGAGGCTCCTCTTTCAAAAGCAAAACCCTGTTTAAGCCTGAGCACTTATCTAAGGTAAACTCTGCAAGAGTCACACTTATCAGCCCAGGGCTCACAATGGGCCATTTTCCTCCAGTGACTGCACAGCTGCTGGAGAGCTGCAGACACCCAGATCTGCTCTGTTCCCCTTCCAGCCTGGCTCAGCTGCCACCCCCTTTGCCCTGGCCATGCAGCAGACTGCACCCCAGCTTTTCTCAATCCTCTTCTCAGAGCTGTCAGCCAGGGCTTAGAGAAAAACCACACCTGCCAACACACCTCTGCTCAGCACTTTCACCTCAGACAAAGCCTAGAGCAATGCAGGCAGCAGCTCTGGGGTTGGTTGGTTCAAAGAAAAGTCTGTGTTTGCAAACACACAGGACAAGATCCATGAAGCTACAGCACAGTCAAGGAGGTTTGCTTTGGAACTGACACGACCAAGCCCAATGAAGAAACCTGGTGCCTTGAATTCCTGGATCCCAGACCTGTGGGGTGGAGGTGAGGGTGCAGACAGTGCTCCCCACCACAGGGAACAAAACCCAAGGTGGCAGGAGGGACAGCAGGCCCATAGCACCCATCCCAGAGACTCTGGGTGCTCCGTGGGAATCAGGGCTCCTGCACTCCCAAGTTACTGTTCCAACAGGCTGACAGGACCTGTACCAGAGAAACACCTGGAGATGCTGGGGGTGACTTGCAGCCCTGCCCTGGTGACACCATACACCAGAGCACCCATGTGCCATCCCACCTGCTCCCTGCACAGTGCAGAAATCCAAACATCCAAGAGTCACAATGTGGAGACTGATCTCAGTGCAGGAGAGAGCTCCCCATTACAAAGCCTTCTCTAATTAAACCTGTAATTACTTATTGAGCAACTTCCTGCTCCAGAAACTTACATAAAGCCATTAGGTAAGAGGACAATGTAGCTTCAGTTATCCTCCTCACAATCTAGAAAACGAGAAGGAAACGTCCCTGTTTCAGCCCCGCTGCTGTCACAGCCTTGTGACCAGGGGCAGGAGCAGCCATCAGATGTCACACTCATCCTCAGCAGAGCCTCGTGTCCTGCTCAGGCACCTCAGAAAATTCTGACAGCCCCTCCCAGAGCACCCAGGGGTGCTGTTGGCAGCAAGGAACCCCAAGGAACCCCCAGACCCTGCACACCCCAGGCAGCCACAGGTCCCACAAAGCCACCACCTCCCCGGGTGTCCCGGGGAGACCCTCCCGTGCCCCGAAACCCCTGACATACCTCATGGCCACGTTGCTGCCATCGATAACGATGGGTTTCAGGTTCTCGCTCTCCGTCTCCTCCGGGGCGGGGGAGGATGCGGGGGTTTTGTTGGCCACCCCGCCCCGGGGGACCAGCGGGGCCTCCTTGGCCTCCGGGGGGGTCTCGGTGCTCTCCCGCTCGGCCGGGCCGTGTTTCACCAGTTCCCCCAGCACCGTGTTGGTGTCGGCGTTCAGGCCCAGCTTCTGCAGCACGACGTGGATCTCCTCGGAGGAGTAGCCCAGCTTGCGGAAGAAATCCACCTTCAGCTGCATCTCGGCGCTATCGCAGGGATCCTGCCCGGGACTCCCCGACTCCGTGGACGGTTCCGGACCGGATGGGCCGCCGGGACAGCGGCTCTCGCAGGGGGCTCTGCCGCTCATCCTCTCTCCGAGCCGGGACGGCCTGGTGGCCGGGAACACCTCAGGCCAGCCCGGCACGGAGAAAACGCTGCCCGCACTCATGGCTCCCCGCGGGGGACTCCCGGCCTCGGCTCACGCCCCGGAGCTGCGGGCCAAGACGGGCGTTAGCGGCGGGGCCC
>JAAWXA010000045.1:1954078-2007423 GCA_038090715.1 Florisuga fusca
GTTCCCTCTGCCTCCCCCCTCCCCAGCCCCGGTGCCTCCCTGCTCGGTAACCCCTGCAGATGCAGACAGGTCCCTGCTGCACACACCTGGGGTTTATGCAAATCGTGTTGCAACGCGGGTAGATTTGCCCCGACAAGTGTGAGCCTTAAATAAACGCTCCCCGCTTCTTCCCGGTCTCCTCCCGGACCAGCCCGGGCTCCCCGCCGGGCCCGCAGCCGGTGCGGAGCAGCCCCGGCACCAACAGAGGGTCCTCAGAGGGTCTTCCAGCTTCTCCTTGGCTGCTGTTACTCTGAGGTTAAAAACTCCATCCTCGGTCCTTACTTTCCCCCCGCACATCCCAGGTGGATGTCACGTACGGTAAATGAGACCCGGAGCTCCCAACCCCACGCTCGGTGTTTCCTGAGACCCGACACGTCTCCTGTGTGGGGTGTGAGGTGGCACCAACCTGCTGCCCCTCACCATGTTGATGTTTGACTTTGGCCAAAGAGCTGACAGGAGACATCAGCCCCAGACATCAGCCTCAGTGACCAGGGGGGAAGCAGAGGAGACCCTTGACAGCTGGAAATGGAAAGGAAGGGAACGGGGACAAGGCTGGGGGACAATCCTGTAGTCACCGGGAATGCCCCACAGCTTAAGCTGCAGGCAGCTTCAAGCAGAAGGAAGGTGTGAAACCACAGCCTTCGGGCACACCAGCAAAGGTGCTCAGTGTAATTTTTTATTCTGTAGAGCTCGGTGACACTGAAGGCCCCTGATGGATGGAGGTGTGGGGTGGTGCTAGCAGCATCTCCTGCCGTGGTGTGAGCAGCCCCCACACGGGTACATGCCCAGCGGGCACCACACAGGAGGATGGAGCCTCTGACTTGCACCAGTTGGATCCCGATATGACGTGGATGGCTGAGATTCAGCCAGGGCAGGCTTATCAGCCCGGGCTTTCAGAGGAGATAAGACCTGAGAGGAAGCATCTATCAGCCACCAGTACCTGTCCCTGGACTGTTCACTAAAGCCACTCTTACAGACTACATAACCGCAGGAATTGCATTAACATTTCACGATGTGCAAAGATTTTATGTCTCTGACTTCTGATTAATCATTCCTAAACAATTTGATTAAGGTAGTTGCAAATTTGCTTCCCTGAGGCCATGTACCAGAGCCCAACTTAAGAGCAAGGGAACTCTCCCAGTTACAGGAATACATTTGCATTCATCTTCCTTGTGGTTACCCTGAAACAATCATTTTTTCTTGTCCCTGGCCATGTCTGAAACCGCACTGTGTACTCAACAGTAACACACACACAGAGGCCAGATTCAGATCAGAGATAATATCCTTACTCAGTACTTAAGTAGGTGCTTTCCCAACTCTTCTTTCCCTTGGAATCTACTCCAGTCAGCATGAATTTAGCATTGTTTGCGAGCTTTTGCTTCCAGGCTTAAGCATATTGCACCAAAAAGTATGGGCACAGATGTGCTTTTTATAGGAAATACCCTAAGTCAAAGCTACAAAACTGGATCTTCTAATTTATGCAAAGCAGTGACAGCAACTCTATGCTGCCTCTTTCAATCTGGTAAAAGGAAAAGCCAGGATAGAGACAGGGTCTGTTGGCTTCTCTGCCCCAGAAGTCAAAAGGGGATATTGCTGGCCACACCCCAAAATTCCCAGGGGTTACATTTTTTTTTTTTTTCCCCATTTGCATTTGCGAATTGCTTTGAAGAGAAAGTTTGCTTCAGTTGCTTGGCATTGCAAGGCCTGCTGGGGAAGCTGCAGTTTCTGAGGATACGGAGATTTCCAGAACAAAGCTCCTGCCAGGATCATGGGTGCTCTGAGGCCCTGCACTACACATGAAGGAAGGGGGCCAAGGGGGCTTCGTTTCCTCCCAGAGGCACATGAAGTATCCCCTGCAAAGGGAAAGGGGCTGGAGGAGCAGAGCTGTCCCACTGCCACCATCTCTGCCTCCTGGTAAGGCTCCCACAGCTCACTGAAGGACAGGAGGCATATTTGGAGGAGCCTAAATGGCAGCAACTCTACCAGAAACACACCAATGATCATTTCATGGATTTCATAAGCCCTTCTGTGGTGTTTGCAGCCACGCTCTCCAACTTCCCCTCTGCTTCCACGTCCAGATGCCAGCAAACACCACTTTATTTGGGTGAGAAGCATCTTGCACAGCTGAGATTTTGTGCTGTGCAGCAGAGCTCAACCCTTCATCTCACAGCAATGGGACCTCCTTTCTGCTGGGCTGCTGGCCTGGATGGTGTGCAAGGGGAACACAGCCCCAGTCCTGAGGCCAAGATGCCCAGTGGGACTTTTTTGGGATGCTTGGCTGGTGACCTGTGAGGGTGGGCAGGAGGCAGCAACCATCCCCTTTCTATCCTGGTCCAGGCTGTGGGCTGGCACCGTGGGGCTGCCAAGCAGTGTTTGTGCTCCTGTCCCACTGTGAGGTGCCTGAACCCACAGGAGGAAGGTGGAAATCCCCTCTGCAGTGCACGCATGCCCAGGGCCTTTCCTGGGGAGGAACATGTGAGAGCAATGAGGAGGGAAGCAGGCAGGCAAGGCCAGATGATCGAGCACAGGATGAGCCCAACCATGCCAGGCTGGTATCAAGGGCTGCCAGCAGCATGCCTCACGCTGCCAAAGGGTTATCTTTTGGAGCTGGGGCTTCTAGTGAGGAAAAAAAAAATTAAAAAAAAAAGAGAAAAAAAGCATCCAGGGACAGCAGTGACAGCGAGGTAGCCAGTGATAGCAGGAGAAGAGGGATGGGCTCAGTTCCTCCCAGCCCTCTGCCTCCTTCCAGGTCTCTGCTGACTCAACATCAGTTTTCCTCCAGTCTGGTTTCTTTCCTAAAATCCTGACATCACATTTTTCTAGGGATTTTTCTAGGGATTACCACTCCCATGCCCCATGACTTTAAAGGAAGAGCTCATCCTGGCAAGGACTTTCATCTCCCACTCGTACATTTAACACAGTCAGAATGGGTGGAATTCAAGGATCTATCTGCTGGCAGGGAAGAAGCTGGCCTGGAGCCATTTCCTTGGGAAGAGATGCCAGCACTACAGCACTATTGCTAACCAGCCTCTATCAGGAGCTGTGTCAGCAAAGGGGCCATGGACCTGGCTTGCCTACCTGCAGAAGCTCAAGGCAGTTAACTTGCTTTTAAAACCAGGATAATTAAACTTCATTTGCAAATGCCTATATGGGACCACTTCTGCTAATTAAGGACAATTTAGATGGCCTTACTTACACAACATTTGGGAGTCAATTAAACTGAATTAAGGCCACTTTCATTCTGAATTAGAGTTTTGAGCAGAATTTTAATGCTCTTTAATCCACTTTAGATTTAGTTGCTGCAATTTAACTTTGCTAAGAGTCCTGTGCAGACAAGCCCCAAGCAGTGAGGGGCAGGTACATGGCCACAGCCTGAGCCTCTCTGGGAAGGAACAGGGCTGGGGCTGCCTGGCTGATCTGTGCACTCCCAAGAGCTTTGGCATCTGAAATCCCCTTTTCATCTGGGGAATGACACAAAGGCCTGTCCCACTGCACTTACCAACATGTGCTCCTGGTGATGTGAACAATACTGGGAAGATTAACTGAATCCTCCCATCACCTGCAAGGCAGGGATTCAAAAGCCTGGCAGAGCTGCATCTGAATTTTCTTTTACAGTGAAGGCTGTAATTTATTACACAGTACTCAGCACATCCAGGAGTTAAAGGAAAAAAATAAGTGATGATTAATGCTCTTTCTTTGGCAGAGGGTCACTATTCCTCCTGAGGAAAGTCGAGCAATGTTGCTGGAGGAAAGCAGAGCACCTCCCTTCAGAGCACTTTGCTTTTATAGCTGCAACCACTCACGTTTATGGAGATGCTGACTGAGAGACCATCTGCTTCTCTTGCTTGCTTCAATACAGACATCTCTGATAGCAGCATCTTTGCTGGTTGCCAGAGTGAGAGCCCATCAGCTGACATGTCACTCCAGCCTGGGAGTGTTCCCATGGAGGCAGCAGCAGGAGGGAAGGACACAGCCACCTTCCTGGGCACCCAACCCTCTGCTCTGTGCCACGGGGATTCAAGAGAAGGAAAAGCACCTTGGGTATTCTCAGATTAAAAAAAAAAAAATGTAGCACAAGAGAACTCCAGAAGGTAAACAAGGCTTTGCAGAACTTGTGTTTCAGGCCTTCATTCCCATGGTGCTTGCCACCCGGTGCTTTCACCCACCAGTATGGGACTCCTTTGCAGCTGCAGACAAATAGACCGATTTTTTCTCTGAAATATTCTTCCTTGTACTTATTTCTTGGCTTTTAAGGAGATCCTCATAAGCACTCTGCAGAGTAACTTACTCCCTGTGTAGCCCAAGGGCTCCCTGCAGAGCAGAAGTGTTTCGGAGGCAATCACTCACTCTGGAGGAGAGGACAGGCTCCTGAGGGACCACGCCAGAGTCATTTATTTGGCTGTCACCAAGGTTGCCTGTGTGCCTGCCTAGACACAGCCTTAGGTACTACTCCGAGTAAGTAGCCTTGATCTCCACCTTCGGTCTCAGTGAATGATGGCATTAAGGGACAGGACAGGCTTCTTTTCCCAGTGATAGATGGATCAGGCACACCCTATTTTTCTCTTGCACATCCGTCAAGGAAAAGAGACATCCTTTGGAGGTCTTTTTGACTATAGATAAATAAATCTGTTATTGATAAGGGTTGAAGGGACAGATAGCAGAGGCCTTCCCATTGCCTGGGAGTGAGGGAGATGCAAAATGAATCCTCCCATCTGTCCCACTCCCAGGCTGTGCAGCTCCAGCCAGGATTGGTCCTGGGATGCATCAGTGACTGAGCATCTGGATGATTCCTCCCTGCTGCAACCAGCTTGTCCCAGATGTGTTTAACAGAAGTATTCAGAGCATTTGCACTCAGGGAGCACACTCTCCTTTCTGAAGCAGCACTTCTGGCTCACTGGGTAACCTCAGATTTACCACAACAGAGTCAAAAGCAAAGAGAGGCAGCAGATTCAACTAATAAATAACGAGGGGGAAAAGCAGTTATGCAAGTGACTCTGTGACAGCAGCTATTTACTGGTTTGCTAAACTCTTCCCAGCCACGACCAGTCTGATGGAAAATATTGGCTGTCCCCTTCTCCAGAAACATCTCTGTTTGCCCAGCCCAAGTTTTGTTTAGATGTAGCATCTGTACCCCTGGGTTTGCTGTACTCTGACACGCCTGGGAGCATTTACTGTTTCAGAGCTAAAAGAGTAATGTATGTTGAACAAGCATCTCAAGACGTTTAGACCATCACGGAGTATTTTATCCCTCCCCGAGCAACGGGAAGAGCACAGGATTTATGCCCATTGCTAAGCAAAGGGACATATTTTCCTGTGCTGTCTGCTCTGTGGTTTGTCCTTCCATTTCCATCCGGAAGAGCAGGAACATCCCCCCCTTTCCCCCAAGTCTCTCACCTGGCAGCACTCAGTACCTGCAGCAGGAGGGGCAACCACCAACCCAGCCCGGACCCTCCTCTCCCCCAGCCCAGGGCACTGGGCCAGCACTGCTCTCCCATGGGCCAGTCCTGAGCTGGTGGTGCCACCGTGCAAGGGAAGAAAACTGCACCTGGGAATAACTTCCAGATGTTCCCAGGCTGGAGCATCTGCTCTGGTCACCCAGGAGGACAGGGAAGGACATCTCCACAGTCCTTCCCTTACAAGCCTCTTTGAAGTCTACAGACCCAAGAGATCAGCTCCTCGACAGCAGCTTTGGGACCTCTCAGGACACAGGCTGGGTCTCCCCAGTGCTCCTGTGGGGAATGGGATGGATTCCCGTTTCCGGCCCGGGGGGGCTGAGCAGCCGGGGAGGGTCAGGAGCTCCTTTTCTCCTCGGGGCGGGCAGCACAGACCCAGACACGGGGGTTGGTGGGGGCTGTGCCGCTGCCTGCGCAATGTCCCCTAGCCCTCCCCTGCCTGTGTCATCCCCTGGATGTGTCAGCGGGGCAGACAGACAAACAGACGGGTCCCGCGGTGTCAGTGGCAGCGGGAAGGCTCCGTCTGCCGATCCGCTCTGACTCAGCCCCAGCAGGGCCCCAGGGTGGGTTTCCTGCCTGCTCAAGGGGAAGGTGTCACAAAGCTCATGCCAACGTCTGGCGAGTGGCCACCAGCCCGGACAGGAGTGGGGGAGGGAGGGGAAGCTCCGTGTCCCGCACCCTGAGGGCTGAGCAAGGCGCAGGGTGCGGGCCGGGCTGACTCCTCCTGCCTGGACCAGGGCCGGTTCCGCCCGTGAGCCCGGACCCTTCCTTCCGTACCTTCTGCTGGGGATTTCCCCAGTGCCAGGGGTGCTGTGCTGCTGCAAAGCTGGAGAAGGCTTTGGCTGTGCCGGCTCCTGGGGAGCTGAGGCTTTGGGGAGCACCCAGGGCATGGAAAGTTCCCCGGGCACATCCCGCACTCGGGATGCTGTGGCTGGTGGTTTGGTCCCCTGCCCAGCCCCACTCCCTGTCTGCTCAGGCCTGCTGAGGTACAGCAGGAGAGAGCACAGCCAGGGCCCAGCCTGTCTTTCCACTTTTACACAACAGGGTGATGCACTCGTTGCAAAACAGCATCTGGAGCAGAGGGCTGAGGAGACAGAGGATTCAGGAGCAGTGTGGGGGATCTGAGCTCTGTCAGGCCCTTTCAGTTAAGACCTTGCAAGCCCTTGACAGCATCCTCCCACCCCTCCTGCCTGATTCACAGCTGACATCAAGTCACAAAGAAGTGATCTCATTTTTAGTTTTGCTCCCTGGGAAAAAAAAACTACCCCTTGGCTATAAATAGATTTGTTTTCTCAGCCTTCCACGCAGAGATTGAACAAGGTTTTACAGTTTACCTTTGTGGAATGAACATTTGGGACAAAAAGGATGATACGATACAGGGAGTATGTCACTGAGAGGATAATGCCAGCAGCTTCCAGTCACTCTGATGCCTGTTGCATTGCTGGGCTCGTCTGCCTTCCCTTTCCAAAAGAAATATCTCCTTTGGTTTATCATCTCGAATTCTCTGCCCAGCAAACACTAACAACTTCCCCTTGCTTAGGGCAGCAGATAAACCTGGTGTGTCTCTCCCAAGTCCCTGTTTGCTGTCCTGCCTGTGTGCAGACTTGACAGCACAGCCCAACTTCCTCCCTCCCTGTTCTGTGCTGTGGGAAATTGGCTGTTTAACAGCGGTAACGGCGTTCGGGCCGAAAATATGTGTTTTCACGAAAACAAGAACCGGCGTTCGGTTTCCGTTTGGCTTTCCTTGAGCTCATGAACGTGCTGCGGGTATGAGGGGTAAAACCTGTGCCCACCCAGCTACCCCGACATTCCCAGGAGGACACGGTAGCGCCAGAGGATCGCAAAGAGCAAATCTGAAACCTGTCCCGGGCAGCAGAGCCGCTCCGGGATGATGGTCCCCGGGGGCAGCTCCCGGTCCCGGACTGAGATGCTGGGAGTCGGGTGCGGGATTCCCGGGGGGCCGGTGGGCTCTAGCGCGGGATCCGCGCTCCCAGCCTCCCACCTAGAGGTGTGCGGACTGTCNCCAGAGCCGCCCGACAGCCCGGCGGGATGCTGCGGGGAGATGCTGCGGGGAGATGCTGCGGGAGATGCTGCGGGGAGATGCTGCGGGGAGATGCTGCGGGGAGGTGCTGTGGGAGATGCTGCGGGGAACGGGATAGCCCGCACGGCCAAGCCCAGCAGGGGATGGCTCCTGAGTGATGCTCAGCACAAAGCTGCAATCACGGATCCGTTTATACAACTACACAGAAGTCACGCTAATAACCTGTTGCAGCTCGAGGCGTTTAGACAATTCTCGAGCTTTCTGTAGTTCTTTGTTATAATAATTAAATGACCTTTAAATGGCAATGGGTGGAAAAATTCAGTAGAGCTGGATAGCAACTCAGCAACTGGTAAAGAATATCGAAACTCAAGAAGAAAAGAATTCACTTTGATGTTAAGGGATGGAGAGGGTGGGGGGGAGGAGGGAAAAGAAAGAAGTGAAGCAATCAAGTGTGAAGCTGGAAGTTTGTTCTTAATTTCGGCTGATTTCCAGGTCCTGTTGGGCAGAATAAACACGGACAAGGCCAGGCCAGGCAGAGCCCTGGCTGCCCGGGGAGAAGGGGCCGTGGCTGTGTGGGGCTGCCAGCCCAGCATCCCCACCAGTATCGGCACTTTGCAGCCTTGCCTTGGATTTGATCCCCAACAATACATGGGATTTATCTCTTTTTCTTTCATGTGCCTTTAAGGGAACACCACTTTTTATCTCATTTCTGCTGCTTCTTATCTTCACAAAGAGTTTTTAATGAAATGAGAAAGCGTCTGTTTCGGCAGGCTGGAGCAGCGTGGGTAATTTCAATATAAAACAAACAAGGCAGCTTTCAAAACTAAAATTTTATGTGTGGCATTTTCTCATTTAATGGAATGCACAAAGACAGGCAAAACCAATTAACAGGAGATTGAGACTCAGCACTTGGCAAAATTAAGCAACGAGACTCTGCAAAAGGAATGATTTGTTCAAAGGGAGCCAGACAAAGGGATGGAGAGGGGGAGAGGAAGCAAGGCTGCTCTTGAAAAATCACCATCTCTTCACCAACTAAATGCAAACAAGTCTGCATCCTACCTCATGTTCCTTAGCCAGGCATCACAGCTCCACAATAGGGTAGAACTACTGGGGAATGGTAAGGACAACGTCTGGGAGCACCAGTAGAGAGCTGGGGAAGTCCTAAGTCAGAGCCAGGAGGCTGTGATTAGCAGCATGGTTACTGTCACCACGGGGCACTCCGGATGAACCCTCCTATAAAGAGGAGGGAAGAGGTGGAATTAAGGCTAATCACTCACTATCAACCTGTGGGCTGTGCCTGCAGAGTTCCAGAGTTCCAGTCCCTGGGAGCAAGGGAGAGTTTGCCTCTGATTGCTGCAATCACCGTCAAGCAGGGATGGGGCTTATTTGCTTGTTCTGCACGTAATTTAAGGGGTGAAGCACTGAATTCCAGGTGTCTGGAGGTATTGAAGTAGCAAGGTAGTGCTGCTGGGCCAGAGCAGGGGCTGGGACTCCTGCCCTGCAGCATCCCACAAGGGAGGGGGTCAAGCATTTGTCTCAGGGGTGCTGCCCTTGCTGGAGAGTGAGTGACACATGGAGCAGTGTCACTTACTGTGCTTACAGCTCTGGCTTCCACAGAATGACCCATGGAGGAGCCAAAAAGTCACTTTGCACTGAAAGGAGAGAAGAAAGCAAGCCTGTGGGAAGAGAGGAACAGGCTGCCAGAGCAGGTAGCACATCTCAGCAGCATCTGTGTCAAGATGATTCATGTCTTGCAATTTACTCCCAGCTCAAATCTAAAGTAAATCAGCCCAGACTGTCCCTGCCCCCTGTGATGGGACACAAGGCCAGGGTGCAGAGGAACATCCCACCCATCCATCTCCCTGGTCTGGCAGCTCCTGACTTTACTGCTTGGCCTGTGTAATTAAACCCAAACTGTTTGTTTATTGGTTCAGTGAAGGAAGGAGAGGAAATGCCCTGGGAAGGGAGAAGGATATGAAAGGGGATGATGAGAATGCATTTTTTTAATACTCTCTGCAGTGATTCATTTCACCTGAGAATAGCCCAGGAAGAACACTATCCACATTAGTTCCCACCTGTAACAAGAAAGTTGTCTAAAGCCTTAATTACCTTTTTAAGCTACTTACAGCTCTCTCCCCTCCTTACTGGGGCTGTTTTGCCAGCCCCAGGCTGTGCCCACACTGAATCCAGCAGCAGCCCAGTGCCAGCCCTGGTGTGGCAGAGGGATTTGCTCTGCAGGAGTGGAAGAGCAGCAGGGGAGCAAAATGCTCCTTTTATTTCCTTCTATTGGCATCTCATTCTTTGTTACAGCTAATTGCTGACAGGGGGCCAGGGCAGGATTTCAAAGGCAAGCTATGAGGGGCCCTGATCCCACCTTCCAAGCTGCTTTTGGGCATCCCCTCCTGCTCAATATCCTGCAGCCTTGGCTCCTGGAGCTGTGCCTCCAAAGTGTCCTACAAAAGGTCCCCAGAAGAAATAATTTCCAGAAGTGCTGGTCTTTTTGTACCGCAGCCATGTTTAATTTGCTGAATATTTCATGTTGTTGTGTTTGGTAGCTCTTCTAACTCCTCAAAAGTGAGAAGGCAAACTTGAAAATCTATTGTCTTGGACCATTTTGCATCTGTTACCCCATGGCTGCAGTCCCAGAGCTGGAGGCACCATATGGCTTGCATTGTTATTAGAAAAAGCAGCACACACACAAAGAGCAGCACGACTGGAGGGGAAAAAAAAAAAAAAAAGGGCTGGATAAAAAAAAAAAAAAATGTTGTTAACTGCAGCCTAAATCACCGAGCCAGAGGGACTGGGTATCTCATTGCAGTGGTTAGAGTTTATTTCTCCTCTGAAGGAACCCTGAAACATTCCTGTGTTGTGTCTGAGTGAAGAACACAGGAGTCACTTTCACGCCAAGTGCAGCACAATGCTCTCTCCTACTGCTAATGAGAGTTGCACAACCCTGAGCATGGCAAAACAGGTTCTAAATAGCACTTAAATTTTTCATGAGATGGGAAAGAAGAGTGTCCCTGAAGGGCTCTGTTATGTAGAGTGGAAAAAAAAAATCCCTTCAGGCAGCAGACCCACAATGGGAGAGGTGCCAGCCTGGGTGAGCCACCTTTGGGTGCTGCTCAGGGTGGAGAGGAAGGAGCTGGAAAGCCTGAAGGGCAGGGAGGTCCCCAGTCCCTGCTCTGCTGGACAGACAGTTCCCTGCAGTGGGGAGACGGGCAGCAAGCTGCCAGCCAAGCTCACCTTGAATAAAAACTACAGCCCAGAGCTGCTGGAGGTCATTGCCTGGCTGCTGCGCTCCCCTCTGGGTGTGGGGTACACGTCTCTGTGCTTTGGGTTGAATTCCTGAGCACACCTGGGTTCAGCAGCCACACAGCACCGGCTGGAGGTTGTTTCCTGCTAATGAGATCTCTGAGGGTTTCTGCTTTCACCTTTCTCCACTCTCCTCTGGATTTGTCACAGCATCCAGGAGGGCTCTGCTACCAGCCTCTCACACCCAGTGCTGTGGGACTTGCTCTGCATGCTGAAAGTGGGTGTTAAAGGGTCTCCCTTCCCCTTCAGCTCAGAGCAGATTGGAATTGTAGGGTTTTGGGGCACAAGAATGAACACAGGGGTACCCATCCCTCTTGGTGTCCTGCCCCATCCGGGCTCTGCCTGGACAGGACAAGGCAGGACGTGGATTTCAGCTCTGATTCCTTCTGCTCCATTTTATGCCTCTGCATGGAGTGTTTTTTCCAAGACCTGTAGCCATCTTTGATCTCCGAGTATTGAAGTAAATATTGTATGAATCCTGCCTTAGCCTCCAGGAAATCCAGATGTTCAGTTGATGAGATCTTAACATCAAGTTCAAGAACTCTGAAAAGCAGATGAAATAATAAACTTGTTCCACCGTGAAGTTTCACTGCTCAGGAACAAATTCAGGGTTAATTCATTATTCCTGACAGCTACTGCAGAAGACAGAGCAGTTCAGTAAACTAATTGGGGGTGGATTCTGCAGGAGCTGGAGTCAACGGGTTACATACAATTAATATTAAAATCAATCTGACAGAGAAAGGGGTAACAGGCTCCTCATAGCTGTGGACTGAGTGCAGAAGAGGGTTGAAACAGCTCACAGGAGGAACTGGGAGGACTTGAGATGACATCTAACTGCAGGTGCTGTCCATGTGCATCCCCCCAGCCAACGGGGCATCCCCACTGCTGGGTAAGGCAGGTGGAGCTTGCTTGGCATGTCCTTATGCATAAGCCCAACTTATATTTCAAAGCAGGAAATCCAGCTTCATTTTTATCTCTAGAAGAGACAATAATTTTTGGTGTTAGGGGAATGATGTTCTTCCCCTCCCCGACAGCCAAAGTGCTTCCTAGAGGACAGTAGCAAAAGCTGTCACCTACCTCAGTGGGGAGCTGGGGGGTTTGAGTCACAATGGGGTCACCCTTTCCAATGAGGAAGGGGTCCTAAGATGAAAGGAAGTGGAAAAAAATACGTGGTAAGTATTACAGTAATTTTTTTTTAAAGCTCAGGGCAAGCAGCAGTGCCAGAGCATGGCTGGACCCTGGCACCAGCTGGGACTGCTGGCTTGAAAGCTGAGTAAGACTGAGCCCAAGTTTTCCTTGAATTCCTCGTGCTGTTGTTTAGATAAGTTTAAATGAGCTGCGATTAAGCTAATTTCCAGCTAATTAGCTCAGAAAGATATCCTCCACTTTTTAAAATTCTAAGTGGTTGTTCATTAGGAGTGAGCAAAGGAGGAAAAGCTGCCTCTGCAAAGTGAGGAGCTAACTGCAGACTGAGCAGCAGAGTCAGTACTGAAACAGGAATATCTGTTATCTAATTAAATGACACAATTAATGGACTGTTACTGTAGTGCTGCTGTGGGGACACCGGCCCTTGTGCAGGCAGCTGGGCTCAGCCCCACTGCAGTGGATGGGAGTTCCAGGGGAGCCCTGGGAGCCTCTGAGCCTGTTCCTGGGTCCCCCCACCCCAGGCATGGAGCAGGAGCCTCCAGGGAATACTCCCTGCTCAGAGTTTGGCTGCTCCAAACCCTTCCCACTTCTGTTTGCTCAAAAATCAAGAGGGAAAACCCGGTGCCAGGCATGCCCCTGGGATAGCTGCAGCCCAGTGCTTCCAGGGTGATGAAAAATGGATGAGAACAAGGTTGGGAGAGGAAGCCACAGGTGTCCATCCAGGGAGACAGCACTGCCTGCAGGCTGAGAGCAATGAGTCTGGTTGTGTAGCTGCAGAGATCTAATGGCTTTTGTGGTTCAGTTTCTGGCTCACTGGAGCATCCCTCGACTGCCAGGGCAGAGGAAGGGCTGGGCAGTCCCCAACCCTCTTGGAATTCAGGTCAGGCTGAGCGAGCACATGGAGCAGAGCCACCACCTCCCTGCCTGGGCAGGCTCCTTCCAATGGGTTTTACTGAACGAGTTCTGAGGATGAGGATCCTTCACCCAGCCCTGTGGCACCCTGATGGGCTCCTCTGCCTCTGGAAAATCCCTGGTGAAGGTGGGGAAGGAGCTGTGCCTGTGGTGTCAGCCCTGCTCCCTGCAGGGGTGGCAAGGGGGGATCTCATGGGCAGCAGAAGGTGCTCAAGGAGGTGACTTCTGCATTAAAAACCCACAAAGCCATAACACAGAGCATCAGAGGGTGCAGCAAAGATCTAAACTGAGCATCACACTAACTCAGGAGTTTCTCTTTCCTGCCTGGGTCATTCTGCATTGAATGGAAACCAGAGCTCTTTCTTTTCTTTTATTTTCCCATCCTTTTCTCCACAGCTCTTGTTCCTTTCAGTGAAAAACCTGAAAATCCCTGAGAAGGTCATCAAATAGAATTACAGTGGAGTGCGGGGCATTTAGATTGAAGGACTGATCCCATCAGCAAAGCCATTTCCTTCTGTTGTGCACACACAGATAAATTTGGGATGAGCTGGCTCCTCAGGTGGGCTCTGGGCAGAGGGAGGGGGACAGAAGCTCTGTGTCCCCAGGTGCCCTGTGGAATTGGCTGTGTCCCCAGAGCATCCCACCCTCACCCCTCCAGAGGGCTGGGGGGGCCCGTGCTGGTCCTGGAAAGCTGGGTTCCCACCCGGTGGGTGCCAGCCTGGGTGTTGGGTGGGCATGGAGGGTGAGCACCTCCCCACAAAGCCTCAGCCCCCCAGGCGTGGGCTGGGAGGAGGCACCAGCAGGGACTGCTGAAGTTTCAGAAAGGGCTTTTGAAAAGAGACCTGATAGATCATGTCTGATTCATGCATTAATGAGGCAAGTTAATTACAGACTCTGTCTCCCTGGTGTTCCAAGCTCTCCTGAGCACTCTCCAGCTGCTCTGAAGTGGGTGAAGGGGCCGCACTGGGGATGTTCTGCTGGGGAGCATCACAAGATGAACCTCTCCAAAACTCTATCCTGTGAAGCCAAATGAACAAGCGGCATGGAAACAAGCTGGCCTTGGGATCCTTATGTAAATACTGCCTTGAGTTTTCCCAAACCAGACAGAGAGGTCCCCTGTGTACCTAGGAACTGCTGTTCCACTGCCTCATCTGGGCTGATTCATGGCCATGTGCTTCTCCACTGGTGCCAGGGCTCAGCTCTCCATTTCCCCCCAGCTCTCACCACCCCCTCCCCTTGCAGCCCCCCTTTTGGTTTCCCACTGCCCTGACTCCTTCCAGCACCCCCGAGTGATATCATTGAAATTTCCCAGTCATCAGTTTCAGAAATTATTTCTGAGGTTTCTGCTGCTTTCGGAGCCATAATAATTTATTCATACTTTTCCCCCAGGAGCAGGGGAGAGGGAGCCACCCTCCCTGTCAGCACCTCCTGCCTCTGATGTTTTCGGGTTGCAACAGACTATTTTGCTTGAGATGTGCAAATAATAATAACACTACCCAGAACCTGCCCACCCCTCTTTCTGCTCCTGTCAGCCAGAGGGGAACATGCAGCATCAGAGCCCTCACAGCAGTCTCCTCCTTCCTCTCCTCCCTCCCTGCTCGGCTCAGGATGCTCGGGGTGATGCAGCTCCCCGTGCCCAGTGAACATGACTGCAAAATGTCCTTCCAAAGGGGGTGACAATCAGCCCATGCTAGAATCTGTTCTGGCTGACAGTGCAGTGATCTGTTCCAGACACTGTTCTGAAGGAGCTCCAGGAAGAACTGCTCCTCTCCAGCCCTGCTCTCCTCCCCAGCTGCTCAGGTCAGGGCTGTGTTGTGTGGGGGAGTTCTGCTCACAGGGCTCTGCAGTCTGATGCTAATTTGAGGCAATGAATTGAATTGAAAAGTCATCATCTCCAGCTCTGCCATCTCTCTTCTCTGGCTTCAGACATCCAACAAAAGGTTTGGTGCAAACTGATTCCTTGTGGAAGCTTTCTCTTGTGATCAGCAGTGAGGAAGGGGAACGTGGCATGATTATTCCATAACTCCCCCAAAATGCAAAGAGGTTTTCCTTCCCTCTGTAGCCTTGCCTCCTTTAAAGGAAAGCAGAAGAAACGTAATGAGGGAAGAGCAGGAAAACCATCCCAGGATTTAAACCAGGGCTCTGCTGGCACCCTGTGAACTGCTGCAGTCTGGTGCTGTGTAAACCAGGGAGAAAAGCTCTGTGGTTGAAAACAGTTCATAAATAATCACAGCAACATATGGCAAGTGACATTTCAAAGCACCTAAAGCTCAGCAAGGCACAGGTAGGCTTCCTAAATGTAAAATATCCAACCTGCTGCACTGGAAAATGGGACAGAGATAGAAAACCCAGCAGCACTGACAATGCTGGGAGTTGGAAGAGAGTCTCTGGAAAAGTGAATTAGTAAATGATACCAAAGTTCACATTTAAGTGCCTTAAGAGTACCCTTTCCTGACAGCTGAACATTTCCTTTAAGCCTCGTCATCTTGTAACAAATTAAAGGCAAACAGGCACTCATCAAAAGGGAATATTCTCAACTGTTATAGCAAATTGACTTTAGATTATTGCCAGAGATGGAGTGTGTGGTGAGGCAGGGCTTCTGGGCTAGTTTAGGAATTTTTAGGAATTATTTCTTTTTACCACTATAAATCATCCAAGATACAAGTGGGTGAAAAATGACAGATGAGTGGAAAGAAATCCTCCAGAATCATAAAAAGATATGAGAGGGGGGGGAGGGGGGAAAAAAAAGGCTTTTTAGTGTGCTTGTGCAGAAAATCAATGAAGCCACACTACGAGGCAGTGCTGCAGATAACAAGCAGATGATATCAGTTTTCACGGAACATATTGTTTGGCAGGCAGAATGCTCTCAGAGGCTGCAATGGGGCATCGTAAAGTTTAAGTTAGTGTTGCTGGCTAGGAGATTTAAATAAAGCTTAAATGCTTACATTTTTGATGGTTATTATTCATTCAGTAGCCCGAGATGTCAAATCCTGTTGCTGTCAGTTCTCCAGGCAGAGGCAGGGGAGCTGTATGGGGTGGGGAATTGCAGTTCCCCTCTTCCTGCTGAATATTCCCCAAGAAAATGTCTCCAGGGCAGCCCTAGGGACAGAGAGGATTCCCAAAGGAAATGTCTGCAGAGGGATGCTGGCATTGGGGGCTCTGTCCCTGCCAGGGGTGCTGTGCCCACAGCTCTGTCTGTGCACTCCGTGGGAGGTCAGACAGGCTGAGCACTCATGGGATGAGCTAATTACTGCACGACTCCATCATTCACCCTGCAAATCAAGCAGATCGATGCTGGGATGATGACAGAAGAGAAATAAGTTGGCTGTGAGGAGCTGACCTTCCCTCCCTGCCCCTAGATCATCCAGGACACGGGATCAATGCAGGAAATATTATTGGTGCTTAAAGTCAAATGGTTTCAATCTCTCCCCATATGAAAAGCTGGGATTTTTTTCTCCACAGGACACGTTTTTAATAGGCCCGTTGCCAATTGCAGGCAGTTGCAGAGCGCTCACTCTTTCCCTAATTGCAAAGCTAATTGTTCTTATTGCCAAAGCCATTATATAGTATAGTTATATTGCAGTTAACGAGATATTTGGATTAAATGGCTCACTAAAAGTCAATAAAAAGAAATTTGCTTGACTATTTCTTTAAGTTTTCAGATGCAATGTTAATACACTGTTAATTCTCCCTAAAGGCCTGGATTCATTAAACTGCTCAAAGCAGGACTAATATATTATATATATATAAACATATACAGGGATAGCAAGAGCATTAGAGAAGAACACTCTGGCAGGAAGCACAAGATGTCAGTGGGATGTTTTACAGCACAGTGGCCCAAATACCAGCATCAGGGCAGAGCTGAATGCTACACACTGTGTGCAGGCAGGGACCAGGATGGTTGTCTTGCAAAAATCCCCTTCCTGCTTCCCTCCTCTCCTTGTTGTGCTCTCCATGGGCTCTGCCCTCAGGGCATCACCTGGTGCATGGCACAGAGCTGGGGCTGCTCGGGGAACAGCTGGACCTTGGGTCCAGTCTCAGGGAGACCCACCAGGTGGGCAGGGGTGGGTGTGGGGTTTCTGCACAAGGAGCAGTTTCAAGGGCAAACGCAAAACCATCTGGTGATTACTGAGAATATTTTAAATAGAAGCGAATGTGTAAAGGAAATCCTTTAGTCTCATTTCCCACTTCGCCTGGCACAGGCTCCTGACACCCTGCCAAGCAAGATACGACAAAGAATTATGTCTTTAAATATGAACAGAGGAGCGAGAAGCTGAAACACTGACTAAAGGGGCGGTCACACTCTTCTTGCCTGAGAGGAGGCTGATCCCACTGCCCCGAAGGTTAAATGAGCCAACCTGAATGCAAGGAGAAACAGGAGGAAGGGAGGCTGCTGAGATCCCTGGTTCGGTTCCTAAAAAGGTACTTTTGCTGGTTTTTAGGAGCCCAGATGCCAAGCACAAGCCTTCCCACAGCCACCTCACCGGGGCCGCATCGAGCATCGTGCTCTGCGCGTGTCCCCAGCTCCCACTGTCCCCACGGGGCTGCAGGGGCACCCAGCCAACACCAAGGCTCCTGCTGCCCCCCCCCCAGCTCCCACTGCTGCCCTCCAACCTCCCCAAGGGTTTTGGGGGTTCCTTTGTTCTAGGACAGGCTCACTCTAGTTCTGCAAACGTGCTCTTAACAAATCCCGCAGCTGATCCGCGAGCAGCGGGTACCACGTGCCAGACGCTGCTTCAAAGTGTGCAGCAGAACAAAACAAGATGAGAAGGAACCATGAAAGGCACAAGATGAAATGAGATTTAACGAGAGTTCAGAGTTATTACCTAGATCAAAGTTAGCCCAGGACACAGAGAGTGGAGCTCCCCCTGCACCACTGGAGAGGGAGAGCGGAGCCGGGGGGCACCGGTCCCACCGCTGCCAGATGGGGACACCAGGACCCCACAACACAAAGTGACTTGGGGGGACACGAGAAGAAGTGCTGCACAGTTAGGCTGGGAGAAGGCAGGTCTGTCTGTCCTGGGATTAAATTATACTACAGTTAAACATCAAGAAATAAGAGTAAAGGTCTCCAGCACATCCTGCAGCGAGCACAGGAAGAGATGAGCAGGCGGTGAAGGAGCAGGAGAGCTGCTATGAATGTGCTGTAAATCAATTTAAAACCCAGAAACCACAATCCTGGTGCACCTCGCCCTTCACACTCACGATAGAAACTGCTGCATTTTGCAAGTCACTCTTGTTTCTCCAAGTTACAGGGCATCATGCAAGAAAGCCAGTGAAAGGCTTCCCACCATGTTTTATATTTTACCCTGGAACTTACTTCAATAACAAGAGAAAGGCAAATAAAAATGCAACTTTCAAATCCCCCAAGGTTATGCTCTGACTCTGCTGAAAATCCTTCCCAAAGCCCCGGTTCCTGTTCCAGCTGGGAAAAGACAGGGACCAATAAATCACAGCTGAAAGGTAAATGGCAGCAATTACTGTCTGCAGACCCGGCTGGACCCTGACCAGGTCCCCACTGCCCACCCCAGCATCACCCAACAGACTCAGGGGACACGGCACAGCACCCTGGGGGACACAGCACAGCACCCTGGCAGCCAGGGAAGGGCAGGAGCATCCCAACCCCAGCAACATCCTCCCTCATCCATCGGCAGCCTCCATGCAGAGACCTTGCTCTGCCCAAGAACCGAAGGGAAACGTGGCACAAATGAAGCTTTAAAGTTATTTTCAAATTAAATTACAGTGACTAGAGCTGGATTAAGCACCCGCCTCAATTACTCTCAGGAGTCCCAGCTCCGTGCTGTAATTTGACATTGTTATTAAGAAAATGGGTGAGCTTTGTCAGCCCTCCCCTTTCCCCAGGCTCTGGCTGGGCTGTCTCTCCCAATCCTCCTCCCAAAGTGGGTGTTTGGGGGGTTTGAAATGCATCCTTGGCAGCCTGTGATAACCCAGTGTCTCCAGCTTGCCCCCCCCCCAATCCCTGGCACAGATCTCCAGCCAGCTGCCCGAAGCCAAACTGACATTACCACCTTGCTGCAGAGCTAAAAACCCAGGAAAGAACATGATGAATAATTTAATGCCCGTCACACCTCAAACCCTGGCGGTGCAGGAAGCTGCTCTCCCCTCCAGTGGGGCTGGCAGGGAAGGCACATTCAGGCTCAGCCTAAATATTGAAAATAGTTCAAGATGTGGCTTTGCTTCAGCTGCTCTGAGCCCCTGTGAGCCCCCAGCGATGCCTGGGGGACAAAAGTGCCTGTGGGGGGGATCAATCAGCCCCATCACTCATCTGGACACATCCCAAGCAGTCAAGGGGCTGGAGGAGAAGGTTGATCCTGGTTTTTTTGACCCCCCCGGGATCTGTTTCTCCTGTCAGAGCCCTGGTGAGTCCGGAATAAGTTCAGGTCGTGGCAGTGGCAGCTGCACAATCCTGCCTTCATTTTGGGGCTTGCAGTCACTTTGCATAACAGCAAATTAATGAGTTCACGATGGCAAAAAGTTCTGACCAGCCAAGCCCCTGCCACCTCAGGGAGCAGTCCCCAGGAGCAGAGTGAGCTGGGGTGGACATGGGGTCTCCAAGCCCAGGGATTGTCCTGACCAAGCCCCGGGGGCTGGGGAAGTGGGAGAGCACCCTGGCACCTCTGCTCCCCCTCCACACCTCCATCCTTGTTGTCTTGCCAAGAAACAAGTTGCTGTGCCATAGGACTAATCTTCAGTTTCATTAAGAAAGGGGCTTGATTACTGAATTTTTAAGCAGGGGAAGCTCCCTCGTCCATTACTGCCTTCCTCCCGTGTTTATTAAAGCAATAATTCTGTTTTTAAAAGGGACATGTTTCCCTTGAGCTCCCTCACACTTTGGTGCCCTGATTAAAAAATATAAATTAGAGATTGAGCAGGTCTTTTTCCTCAAAGGAGTGTAAATTGGGCGGCTTGAAATCCTGGGGAAAGTCAGACCATGAAACACCCTGAGATGGGTCTGCAGAGAATCACCTCTGGGAAGAGGATGAAGGTGTGGGTGGAGCAGCACGCTGAGGCCCTGATTTACAGCTCTGCACACTTTGTGGAAGTTCTGATTAAAATTTCATTACTTCTTTCTCTTGCAGAGAAGGGCTCTGCTGGGTGGCACAGCTCCTGGGCTCCAGAGCCCCTGAGGATGCTCCCAGGTCCTGCATCCCCTCTAAGCTCTGCTCCATGTCCTTGCCTTGAAGTTTTGCAGTCCAAACTGGAGGGAGAATGAACAGCCTAGGGTGCAGGCTGGTGGTTTTATACAAATCTGTCCTTTCAAAGGCTCCCACAGACATTTGTCTATATGCATCCACATACTTGAACGTGTAGACATGAGCCCCTCAACCTCCTGGACCCAGAGCCAGGGGTGATCACTGCTGCCTGATGCATAAACATCCACATCCATAAGAGATGGCTGCCTCCTCCAGTGGGGAGATGTGGCCGGACTTTTCTCTGTTATCTGTCTGTTTCCATGGTGATAAAAGTAGCTTCTGATAATGGCTATTTCCTAAGTGCTGGGAGGCTTGGTAATTTTAGAAGCATAATAGCACAGGCTTCAGATGGTGGATGCTGGGCAGGGTTGTTCTGGCTTGGGTTGTTAATTGCAGGTGGATGATGCAGGTTCTCAGGGGCCAGGGGAGGATGCAGGGCTGAGGTTTCTCTGGTTATCACTGGTTTATTCCCAGTGAGTCTGTTCCCACAGATTGAGCCCCAGGAGTGGTCTGCAAGGCTCTGCTCAGTCTCAAGCAGGTTTTGGGCCTGGCACCTTTCACTGTCAACTCTTGTCACCCAGGCAAGCCTCACAACCAGCAGCTGATTTACTTATTAGCATTAAAAAGAAATAATGCTTCCTATTTCCCAGAGCCTGGAATACAACTGGGGAGGAGTTACCCAATTAATGGACTGAAGGATGACACCCAGCTCTGCCTGGATTGTGCAGATGAGGACTGATTCCTGGGCTCCCTGCTCCCCCAGCTCTGCCCACCCATCCCCAGGGACCTTTCCCAGGAGGGATGGTGATGAACCACATGGGATTTAATCAACAGATGTGCTGAGCAGGGTTCTGACCTGCAGGATCAGATTTCCCCTGCTCCCAATAAGCCATTCTTCAGTATGAAGTGTGAACCTTTTAATTTGGTGTCATATCAAAATAACAACAGTTGTGTTTAACCTGTTAGTCAAACAACCCCAGATAAAAGCCAGAGGCTCCTTGTCCCTCCTGTTACCATACACTTGCAATAAATATTTATAAAGGAGGAGGGATTTTTAAAGAAAGGGAATTTTAAGTTGTCCTTCGTATTTTCAGACACGGGATGCAAAATTCATAGGCTTTCCTTCACCTTTACTCTGAGAGCACTAAGCTTTTCATCTGACATATTCATAATTTTAGCCTGTAGGGACAGGTATGGAGCAAACCACACCAGAGATGGCAGAGCTGTGGGAGCAGATGGGGGCCAGCAGCCCTGGCTCAGGGGCTCAGCTCCCCAGAGACTGTCACCCCTGTCTGGCAGCGAGCAGCCTGGGAACACAGAGAGATGATCCCAGGAGCATCCATGGAGCACCTGAATCCCAGCACTACTGACCCCAGACCCAGCTGTGGGGCTGGGAGCTGCCCCAGCTCTGCTCTACCACGTGTCCCCAAGGGCTCAATGTCACCAAGGGTGCTGGAAATGTCCCTGGGCTTGAGGGCTGGAAGGTAACTTTTGAAGCATTTGTTTAAAAAAAAAAAAAAGCCCCAAACTCTTGCGCCCTGTGGTGAAAGTTTTAATAATTTCCCATTGCTCTATGTGGGATCTTCACAATTATTTATTCACAGTATCCCTGAATATCTCATTGTGAAACAAAAATTAAAATATCCCAATAGACCGGGGCAGAAACCTTTGCAGAAGCCTGATAGGATTTTCCCACAGTAATAAGTCCCCAAGGCAAAACAAATAAGAGAAGAAAATGTTTCAAAATAACCCTTCCCAATTAAAACTTTGCCCAGGTTTTACACTCCACAAACAGTCTTTTTCAGGCACAAAAATGACTCCTGGCCAGCCAGCAAAAGGGAGACAAGAAATCAAACCCTCCTGTTTAGACACAGGTGCCCAGGACACGGATGCCTCTTCCCCTTGCATGATCCCCACCACGCAGGGACAGGGTCCTACCTGCAGCCTCCCTGTGCACACGAGGCCTCACACCTGCACATGTGCCCTGCAGCAAGGACAGCTTAAATCCTCTTCACTTAAATCTAACGAAATCAAACTTAACCCCAAAATCCTCCACCTGAGGAGAGAGCCAGACGGGACAACCACGTAACGTGTCCCAACTTCCCTCTGGCTTGTGCAGGGAAGGAAGGCATGGGAATGATGTGTAATCATCCTTTCTGTGCCATCTGCATCTGGGGATGGGTAACACGAGGCTTTTCCCTCCCTGCACACCCCCAAACCCAGCTCCACCAGCCTGCTGGGTGTTTTACAGCTGGACCTGCCTCCCTCCAGGGCACACCACAGCTCCAGCACCCACTGCCCACCCACAGCACCCAGCCTGTCCCACCATGGTGCTGACACAGAGCAGGTGCCTGTGCTCAACCCTGGGGACAGCCAGAGGGAACCTGGGGGACACCTGAACACCCAGGACAGCTCCTGATGCTGGTCCTGAGGGAGGTGAGGGAGGAACAGCCCAATCCTGATGAGCGAGCGACACGCCACCGTCTGATAGCTGCAGAGCTGGGCTGGCCAGACTCCCTCCTGTCGTTTCTCACTTCATTATTCCCTCGCATTTTTTAATTAATATCAATAAAAGATACATTAGAATTGCAGAAATCATGGAAATGTCAAACATCTCTCAGTCGCTTTGGTAAGAACTTTGTTAAGTACCAAATGCAAATGTGCAGCTGGTGCCTTTGACATTTTGGTTCCTTTGCTGGCACAGGCTAATCAATTCAGCTTCTAATTTTAATTTTATCAGCAGCAAATCTGTTAGATTTTTGAGCCTCTGATGTAGGCCAATTAATTTCTAATCAAATTACCTATGTTCCAATAGGTTTCGCCCACGGTCTCGGCAGCGCTGAGAATTGCAGTCCCAGGTCTGCAGCCACGACCTTGCCAGTGGCAGATGGGAGGGATTCTGTGTCCTGCTCTGCTTGGTGAGGACTCGTTGATTCTCATTAATTACCCCGTGAGCAGTGGGGTAGGCTGGATGGGATCCCCTCCCACTGCAAACCCCGTGGTCCCCAGCAAACATCCTGCCTGCTGTCCCCTGCCTGGACACCACCAGAGGAAGGTCCCTTCCCCAGCCCCTTCCCAGAGAAGCCAAAAAAAAAAGCCCCATTTCCTGCCAAAAAGGGCCCCAGCAGGTGCTGTTTGAGGAGCTGAGGATCTGCTCACACGAGTGGGTGCGTGAGGCACTCGCTGCTGAACTGGGAAAGTTTCTTAAGGACAAAAAATTGTTGAGTTTTTAAAACTGCTAGAACAGGGAATAGATCTGGAAATAGGGTTCCTCTCAATGGCAGCTCATTTGCTATTGAGATGCTGGCTTTGAAAAACGTTGGGAGATGTACAGTGGGTGTTTGTATTTAGTGCCATTTTCATTTTTTTCAGCTTTTTATAATTTTTTTTGCCTGCAAGTCTCTTTGATGAAGGGTGTTATTAGTGCTGCAATTACCGACCTGGCTATCAAACTCATGCAATGCAGCCTTAAATAAATCTCAGAACTGATTGCTTTCCAAGTTTGAACAGATATGTATGTGTCCATGTGTGTGTAGAGATGTATGCAGAAATATCTGTGCCTCTGTGTGGCTGCCTGATTGTCAAGTGGGAATGAATCACAGCTACAGCTTGATTTTGCTTGAAGATGCCTTTAAAAAGAAACACTCTTAAATATCAACATCATCACTTAGGAGAAGTATTTCCTAGAAAAAAAACATTCCACATTTGCAGCCGGGATGGCACAGCAGGAGGGGGAGGTAGGGGCCAGGGCTCCTGCTCAGGTCACACATGGGGTCCCCGGGACCCTTCCTGGGCTGCAGCTCCTGCATTCACCAAGCAGCTTGAAAAGTGGGAGCTTTGCTGCTTCAGGCCCAGAGGGGAGCAGTCAAGAGCACATCCTGCCACCACTCCAGGTCCGTGTCTGCTCCATCGTTATCTGCAGCCTGTAGTAATCTCCAGTCTTTATACTTTGATTTCTAGCTCACACAAAGGGATTTTTAAGCCTTTTGTGCTGAATGATGCGTTCAGCTCTCTCCCCCAGCATTTATTTCTTCTCCAGCTCACTCGTTAGAAGCTATTTTAGGATGTGCTAATGGTAAAAAATACATTTTGCTCTTTACTCTTACAAGTAAATAAAGAAACTCAACTTTGAGGTATTTAGAGAGGTTTTTGCCTCTCCCCATGGGCCCCTGGATGCAACACCCTGCTCACTGTGCAGGAACCCCCAGAAGCTGCTCCTGGGGTCTGTGCTGGAGGCTGAGCCTTCAGCTACACCAGGGGCTGCTGGCTCCTCTGTCTCCATGTTCCCACACACGGGGGGAGAGCAAAGCTTCAGGTGGGCACCAGCAGGGCAGCCCCCAGCCCACCGGGAAGCCCCAAGTCCCCTGCAGAAGCTGCTGCTTTGGGAATCACTTTTCCTGGCAGGGGAGTTGGTAGGGTGGGACTGGGTGTGAATTTCTACAAATGGAGTTCAGGTTTCTACACAGCCACAGGCAAGACTCAATCGTGATAAAGTTTTCACTCCAACCCAGCTTAGGAGAGCAAGCCAAAGCTGGGAGGACCACAGTGAGGCGTTGGTTACCACGCATGGAATTTTTGCCTTTTCCCTGAGCTGTCCTGTCCAGAGACCTTGCCCTCCTCCCTCTCTCTCTGCAGCCACGGAAGGGGTGGAAGGAGAAGGAAACCTGGCGGCACCTCCCCAGTTTGCAGCCTAAGGAAGGGGAAGCACTGGAGCCAAGATGTTTCCCTCCTGCATCCTAATGCCCCGTTGCTGCGCAACCACAGCCGAGCAGGCGGCGCCTGGGGCGGGCGGCCCCGCGGGAGAACAACTTCGCAGCAGAAGTTTCTCCACTGCCGGCTCCGATCCTGCCAGGTTTGTTCCTCCTCCCGACGCCTTCCCTCCAGGATGGCAGCCTATCCTGGTGGGCCTTCCATACATTTCTTCTTATTACTCCTGACATCTGCTCACGATTTGTTTCTAATTCCTTGCTCTGCTCCACCTTGTTTGACTCTGGATGTAGAGCCCAGCCAAACCATGAGCAGACCTCGGGCATGTGCAGGTTGATGAAAAACCTTTCACTCCACCTGCCTCATGCCCAGAAGCTGTTGTGAATCAATGTCCAGAGGTGGGGACAAGGACCCCATGGCAGCCTGACCCTCATCACTTGTCCTGGACCACCAGGCACCTGCTGTGTGCCTGGCCAGGGCTGTCTGCATTTCAGCAGACAGTCAATAACCTTTAACATCACTTCTCTAAAGGACAAAGACAGGTCTGAGTTATTCTGGACATACGCAGGTGCAAGTGAAAGCCAGCGTTGCCCAAAGTTTGCAGGATGCTCTGGATCCTCTGGAGTGAAAGGGAGATAAACGAATGGTTGGATGCCAGCTGGTAATGGTAAGCAGATGGCAGGAATGCTGCTGAGAGAGGACTGGTTTATTTACTTGCTTATTCATTTATAGACCACATTTTGAGAAAAGAAAATGAACCCGACTTTGTATCCACCTGCACTCAGAGTGAACAGGCACAGGCATGGCCCACAGCTACCTGCACCTCTCCTCTTCTTCCTCTCTTGTATTCCTTTGCTGTTTAAAAAGGTTGGTGGATCGGGATCAGGGTCCCCTGCAGCGTTCTGCACAGTTCTGCAAAGCTGGGCCTGATCCTCTACCCTGTCCCTCCTGGAGCAGCCCATGTTTGGCTTCCAGCCCCAGGGATTGCAGCTCAGCCCATGCAGCAGGGACAGGACGGGGCCCTATTTGCTGCCACTCGTCCCGATTCGTTCCCACTGTTGCTTAGTTGGGCTCTTCTTCCTCTCTCTTGTTTTTGCAGCTAGGAATTAGCATTAATAATCCCCCTTCCCTCCACGGGGAATATGAAACAAATCCTTCCTCTCCATCCCCGCAAAGCCCGGGTAGCACAGCTCTCTGGGGGCGGGGAAGGGTTTTGGGGGCGGTGGTAACCCAGCTCCCCCCTCATCACCCCCCCGGGGCCGGGCAGGGAAAGCCAGGGCAGCAGAACCTCCGGGAAGCAGCTTGGCCAGAAACTACAGACAAGGATTTGAGGAGCCGGGAGAGGATGGGATCGGTAGGGAGGAAGGCACGGAGCCTGAGGAGCCCTCGGCCACGCTGCGGTGTGTGCCTGAGCTGACCTCCCAGCCCCGAGAGATACCTGCCTTCCACCCTGCCTTCTACCCTGCCTTTGCTGTACGTTTTCCCCCTCCTTGATGAAAAGAAGTTCTTTTCTGATTGAACTAATTATGCTGATTGAATTTCCTCCCTCTCCCTGTCTCTGTGTGTGAAAGATTTCCTTAATTTGATGGGGGTAATTGTTATGCACACACTGTCAGATGTTAACGCAGTTCCGTGATTGACAGGTAATCAGCACATCAGTTGTACAAAAAGAGTGAATAAGTCTGTAATTTTATTTCCCCTGATTCCACTGTGTGGGATGGCAGGAAAATCTAAATTAGCAAGCAGGGAAGGCAACCCTGCTCCCAAGCGAGCTGCTGGCAGCCGGGTGGATGGCTGGGGCTGGGATTGCAAGGTTTCCCTCCGACTCCGAGGGGCTTACCTGCCACACGCTGCTCCCCGCTGAGCCTCCCACGGCTGCTTTTCCCGGGAGCTCGTTGGGGTTCAAGCTCTGCTCCCACCAGTGTCTGCATCCCCACTCCCCGGCACGCACGGCTCCAGCGAGAGTGGGAACGCACTTCACGCAAAGAGGCAGAAACGTCCCCAGAAACCTCAAGGTTTTGGTAACCCAAAGCTCCCCTGAGAAACCTGAGAGCAACGTGATGCCCCCGTGGGTTTTGCTAAGCCGAAGGATAAAACCGCGTGGGGATGCTCGGCTGCTGGGCCATCCCCAGGGCAAGAGCACATCGTGCCAGCAGCCGCCTCCAGACCGAGGACGGTACAGAGGGGGCTGACGAGATAATTGCTGACCGGGTGCTCCCCTGGGCATCCCACCGCATCAGACAGGGAGCAGTTCGGCAATTTTTGCTTTGCCTTTCCCATTCAGGCTGGCGGAGCTGAGTGACAGAGGGAGAACGAGACCGGCGCTCCCCCCAGCAGCTGACAACGTCTGCCCATTTCATTTACTGCTTGTCAGCGGCTGACAAGCCCCAGACAGGCAGGAGGTAGGAATGCCAAAACAGAAATTTCGCCAGAACATATTCTAAGGCTTCTTATGTTTTCGCCTTTCTTTCTTTAGTAAGACCCTGATGTAATTTTTCACTCATTTCCTAGCTTGGATCCAGGGATATCGCTCTGTCTGCGCAACAGCCCTGAGCAGAAACGTGTGTACCCGGAGCAATTTGCTCTTTCTTACTGCAGAAGTTTTGGGGTACAGCCCCGTGTGTACAAAGAGAGCTGCGGGGAGTGCCCGAGGAGGGCGAGCCTGGTGCCCCCCGCAGCCGGGGGAAAGAACCACAGCACATGGAAACCCACCCCATCTGCAAAGCCCTGGACACAGCAGCTCCTCTCCCCTCCAGCCAGAAGAGATCCACAGTGGGTCAACCCAAAACCCAAGTGTCCCAGGTGCTGCTGGTACCCCTGCCCTGGGCTGGCCCTGGCTGCATTCAGCATCCCCAGGAGGGATAGCTGACCCCCCGCCCCGAGGCCCCTCCTCAGGGCTGGGGGTGGCCGAGGACCCCCAGCTCGATCTGGGATGCCCGATGGCAGACGGGGAACTGGAGAGCCCAAAGGGATTGTGAGCAGTAGCCACTGGACACTTGTATTAACATAATAAAGAGGCAAATCCTCCGTATGAAGAGCTGGGAGTGAATAGCTAGCTCTACCATTAGTAAGATTTATCTGAAATATTTAAAATCCCTTTCGGAAGGATTTTAGTCTTTAGTGGAGCTGGGTTTCTTCCCTAGAACATGCATAAAACAGGCTTTTCTAGGCAAAAAAGCTGTGCTCATTCGGATGCACAGCCCTGCCTGGCGCTTCAATGGGATTGAACAGGTTTTAAGCCAGTGAGGAGCTCTGCCCAGAACGGAGATGATACAGGAGACTCAAGGAGCTTAATGGTTCTTAGGGAAAGAAACAGGGTGTGAGAGTAGAAGATTAGAGCACGACCTCACTGCAATCAGTAAATCCCAAAGAAAAGAAGCAACCGCCAGGCTGGTAGAGCTCCCCTTACACTGCAGAGCACATAGAACACCGTCTCCAACTAAGAGGATGTTTGACATTGGAGAAAATTAGACTTTTTTTTTTTTTTTTTTTTTTTTTTTTTTAATCCAATGCAAGTCATACGCAAAATAAATTGCAAAGGGCAGTAGCAGCTGGTAAAGACAGATTAAAAATCAGATTTAGACAAGCATCTTCGGGCAAAAAAGATGCCTAGGATCAGGCTGCTAATTTGTCATCACAGATGGGGACAGGAACGTGTTTCCGAGACAGCGTGAATGGGCTGTAGGAGGAGCAGCAGGCACCGCACACCTCGCACACAGGAGAGGGGAGTAACTTCCAGACAGGAATACTTATCCCTCCTGATGCTGAGCCCTTGCAAACTCCGTTTTCCAACTGCCAATGCTGGATCAGAGCCCCCCACCCAGCCCGGGGGGTGTACAGGGGGGTTTGTCCCTGGGCAGGCTGTGCTCAGGGCAGCTGATGGTCACAGCACCGACACGGCGGAGAGAAATAAACACCAGGGCACACAACTGACATCAAGCCTAAAAGGAAAAGGAGTGCCCAAACCTTTTTATCTCTGAGCCCGAAGAAGTCGCTGAGGAAAACACCGCCCTGAGAAAGTGCCAAGGGAAAAAACGCGGTGCTCACGGGCAAGGGAGAGACGGGAATGATGGGGGGGGAGCAGAGCTGACAGCAGCCTGGGACCATGGAAGTGTCTGGGGCAACAAAACTCCGTGTCCCGGGGCTGCTTTTTAATTTACTGGTGAAGAGCCAAGGGCTGGAAGCGGCATCCCTAACCCCCCCGTGGGCCGGGGGAACCCCTCCGAGGGGTTGGTCTGTGTTGGGGGGTGAGGATGCTGCGAGGACCCTGCTGGGTCCACATCACTGCAGCTCACCCAGCCCAGCAGCGAAGGCAGGCGAGAGCGTTAGGCTCTCTCCTGGAATTTTAATGGCATCACAACGCTTAAACACACGGATGAGAGCCTCGGGTTGAGAGTCGAGTGTCATCCAGTTTATTTTCTCTGCCTTGCAGCACCTCCTGCCCTTTCCCTGCCTCGCCCGAGCTCTCTCCAGCAGCTGCCTGCCTCGGGCTGCAGCTTTCACAGCGGGCAAACGCTTTTTGCTTCCCATTTCCCCAGCAGGAACCCCTTTGCCTCCCCGCACCTCTCCTGTCTGGCTCGGAGCGAGGTGCCGGGCAGCATCCCCGCAGGGCTCGGGAGGAAGGTCCACGGAAACCAGAACGGTTCTGTTCTGCACGGGGTCAAACACCGGCGCTACGAGAGGTCAGGGGTACCAGCACGGCTCCTGGCACAGAATTCTGGGTCAGAACAGGGAAAATGGAGATGCTGAAAACAAAAATTCTGGAAGCTGTCCCCTTTCTTCAAAATATTTAGAATTTAAAAAAAAAAAAAAAAGGTTGACAACACCCAAACTGACTCATTTGGACTGGTTTCTCTCCCTCTGCAGTTTTCAGCCAACATTTTTCAGTGGGCTTTGGCAGAAAATCTTTGGGTTTTGACAGTTATTCTTTTCTCAACGACAAGCTGACATCTTCCACTACATTTATTTTAATTTTTTTTTTTTTTAGAACACTTCTGAGTTTCGGCTGTTGGAATCCGACTCAAGAAAAAAGCCAATTTTCACAAATTTCCCTAAAAGTGAAATTATAACCGGGTCCAGGACAGTCGGCCCCGGGGAGCCCTCGGTAGAGCTCGGGCAGGAGTTAGTGGGGAAGAGGAACGGGAGCCTCAGGCTTCGTCTCCACCATCGGAATCAGATTTATTCATCGTATTTCAAACCCTTGTGTCATTGTCGCCTTCTGCCGCCGAGGCTGCGAACGCAGCGGTTCCTGCCAAGGCCCGGAACGAGGCGAGTGGCTGGCTGGGTTTTGGGGTCTGTTCTGCTGCATCCCGAGCATCACCGAGTTCCTCCTCCCACCGCCTTCCTGCTGGAACCCGAGAAGGAATCCAGCCCAGCGGGAAGAGGATGAGCTCGGAGGAACTCGAGTGTCAGCTTGCAGAACGTGCTGCCCTGGCACGGCTTTTTGCAATTTATTATATGCAGATGGACTCTGGGCATGCAGTTGTTTTAATTACAGTGAAACACCCGGCGAGATTGGTTGTGTGAGTCAATAAATCACTCGAGTGCACTGATTAAACAGGAGTAATATTTTGAATAAGTGACTGTCTCAGGGATGATCATTACTGTATTGCAGTATCATTCTCCTCTACACTTATATTGCAAACAAAATTAAATTAAGATGTCAAGTTGCAATAGAGACTAGACACTAAAACAAAAGCAGCCAGGCCCTTTTTCCCCCTTCCTGGAAAGGTGAGACCCAGTGAGCCCCATCCACCAAGCAGCTTTTCCCATCAGTTCTCTGGGCTCTGATGCCTGGTGATGGGGCCAGGGATGCTCCTGGGCTTGCAAAACAAGGTGACAGATGGCAGGATTAAGGGAAATGTTCATGCTAGGAAGAGAAAAGGGGGATAACCTTACATCCCAGGAAAGGGGCTTGCTCTCCATGGTTGGAGGAGCCCAACCCAGCACCCACAAAGTGCAGGAGAGGCTTGCAGCTGGGTGAGGGCTGGTGGCCCACGTCAGATATGAGGTGAGAGTAGATTATCTGATGGTCTTCCCTAGTCTGAAACACTCTGAAATGATGAACTATAACAGCTACTCCAGGAGAACATTATTTATTTGAGCTGGTTTTCACAGATAATTCATTTCTCTGAAAGTAGCTACTAGCACGTTTAGGAAGCATTGGCATTTTCATTATATTTATAGCTTCTACCTATGTAATTACTAATACATGAAGAATCTGATTATGGTCCCTGCAATGAAAGGCAGAAGTCCCTTGGGAGGAATATACCACCGGCCATCAAATGAGAGGAAAGCCCACATTAAACTGATTTCCCACAATAACTGTAATGGTTCATCTTAGCCAGTTGCCAGAAAAGATACAGGAGAATATTATCAAGGTGAAATGCTTTCTGATGAATGCCTTTTATGCGGCAGGGCCTCAGCCAGGGGCTGGAAAGCCTGCCAGCTGACCCAGAGTTAAATCTTGCATCAAACTGTGTGTGTCTTTGTTCCGAGCACCTCAGCCTGCTCCTGTCCTTCCAAACCACCTGAACAAGCTGGAGGGCTGCCCCGACTGCAGCTCTACCCATCCACCAGCAGCTGCACTGAATTCATTTTTAGCATCCCACAGCACATGGGGTGTTACTGACCATTCCCCAGGTCTGTCCTGCCGGGGCCAGCAGCACAAGGCAGAGGCCACCCCACTGCTCCTTGTCACCACCAGGGCCACCTCTGGTGCCTTTTGTGCTGCCTCCCATTTCACAGGGCTTGGCTTACAGACCTTTGTTCTCTTCTTCACTGGCTTTTGGGGCTTATTCCTGATTATGTTAATCCCTCCAGGAAAAGCTGTTTTCTAGCCCATTTGTACATCTACACCCAAGCAGCATTTGGCAAAAAAAAAAAAAAAAAGATTTGCCACAAGCATCACAGTGAGCCTGGGTCTCCAAAGATGATGACATGCTCCCCATGCCTCTGCCCCCCTCACCTCTCCCCCCACCTGCCCCTGCACCGACCCCTCTGCCTCCAGCTTTGGTTCTGCAATGGTTAAAACACAGATATTGACTTTCTGCTCAGTGAACCAAGTGATAGAATTGCAGTTAATGGTAATTTGAACATGTTTGGTCAACTAGAAACACATAACTAGATTGAAACATGAAAATGCCCTATGAATTTATACAACTGATGCATTTGAACGCAGTCAGCTGTTAACTTCATTGCAAGAAGGATGGTAGAAATAATCTGCAGCAACCCACACATTTCTTATTGAACCTTTGCAAATAGGAATAATGTATCAAATGTACCTATACGTCTGCCTCACACCTACATGTAGCATCGCTGCTCAGAAATTAGTAGGCTGCAATGTTCAAGATCAGATATAAGAGGTTTTCAGCTACAAAAAGATCTTTCTCTCATCTGACCTTGCTGCTTTGATTGCCAGTGCTCCCCTGGCTGCGGGCACACAGCCACTGTCTGCTTCTCCTCCCTCCCATCTAAGTCAGGAGCCTCACTCTTTAAGTTTACCTTTGAGTTCCCAGTGATCACCAGCCCATCCTGCTCATCCCTTCTGCCTTTTCAAGCAGACTGCTGGCGCCACAGCCACACACAGAACAAAGCATCCCAAACCTCCTCCCCGTTTGCAGCTGTCAATGAACCTGGCCGGGAGACTGTTGGTTTCTCTAAGAAATGTGTCAGAGAAATGTCAGCCTGTTCCCCAGCATCCATGAATGGAGGTGGGAGCAGATCCAGCTGGGATCCCCCTCACTGGGAATTCATTCCTGTGCAGAGCTGTGCAGCCCACCACCCCACGAGTGGCCAATAAATGCTCTAATTTTCCATATTTAGACTTCACCATTTTCGCCTCTCGTCTTGTTAGAGGATGTAATTTGTGTTGTGTGTGTCCATTTATGAGCCATTATATTCTAAATGAAAGGAGAGCCGAAACATATTCTCTATTTGAAGCTTCCAAAATAGGCCTGATTAATATGTCCAATTGATTGTTCAGCTGTTCTACTTGCTAATCTGCAAAAACTAATTAGGCAAGTGGGAAACCAAAATACTGGGTCACTTCCATCATGTGCTAATGAATGTTCTTCAGTTTAGCAAATGTTTTGTCTCTAGCATGGAAAAAGAATAACATTGGAGATGGAGCTGGCTGACATACAGAGAGAGCTGTGCTACCAGTTAGATCCATAACTGAGAAGTCTGAGTAGACTGGCTTGCAGGAAAGTACATATTGACTTGCTAGGAAGGCTGTGGTTGGGGGCAGGCTGCAAACTAGCTCTCTGGGTGGAATCCATTTGAGGAAGGTGGTATTTTAATCAGACTCCCCAGCTAATGGACCCTTTTCCTCTCACATCACCCCCTCCAACCAAGGAAGTCTTTTTGCCCAAAGGATGCCTCTCTGAAAGCATCCTCAAGGGACTCCAGATATTCTGGAAAGACCCTCTTCTCCCCTGATTGTTTCCTTCAACTTTCCATTTGCAGTTTGCTGCTGAGTAAGTGGATTTGCTCTTGGTGCTTCAGTTTTGGACCATCTCTACATCACATCCTCAATGGTCCTAACTGGTAATGAGGCTGCTGGGAGCCACGTGCTCTCAGGCCTTCACGACCTTAAAATGGGGACCTAAAAACCACGACCACAAAAAATGGATGACTCTAAATCAGAACGAGAAGACAGAGAAAGAAAAAGCTGTGTGGGATCCGGGCAGGAATTCATCTGCAACCCAGCAGCAAGGAGAAGCCAAGTGCTCATCTCCAAGTTTCATTAAGCCAAGAAGAGTGAGTTGTGATGCAAATGTATGCACTTTGTAAACAACCCTTTTTACTGCAGGTTAAAAGGCAGTTTCTGGAATCAGGCACAGAGGAGACAATTAAAGCAGCTCCCAGTCTGCATCTTGCATCAGATCGGCGAGTGCAGCGCAGCTCTGCGAGCATAAAGAGCCCTTCCTTGATCAGCTTTATCCTCTCTTGTTTGATCTGGAACTTACACAATGAATATCTAATGCCAGCGCCCTCGGTACCCGGGACTCCTTAAAACTGAATAACTGATTCCATTAAAAGGGCATTAGCTCTGTACTCTCATAATTAATCTCCTCAAGAGTCCTAATAGTTCAAAAGACTTGTGTGGAGCAAGGACATTTTTACATCACACAGCTCATTTTTCTTAATTGATTAATTTAAAGCGATCTCTAGAGTTTGGTGGCACAGAACCTTTTCACCCCCACACCCGGGGAAAATCAATAGCTCTCAGCCAGAGAGCAGAGCAGGTTCCTGGAGCCCCGGGAAGGCGGAGCGGGAGCCGAGGATGCTCAGGATGGAGCTGGTGACAGCCCCGAGCTGCAGCTACCTCCTTGCACTCCCTGGCTCTGCTCCTGCCCCACGTTCTCTGGCAGCATTTTGAAGCAGAGAGCACCTGAACTCCCCTGCCTGCCGACCTCAGCCCTTTCAGAGGGTGTTTTGGGGAGTCATGGCCCTGGGCTTGCAGACCCTGAGCTGCAGCGAGGGGAAGGCGACAGCTCCAGCCCGTGGAACTCTCTGCAGCAGCTTCCTGCAATATTTGCTCCTTCCTACCTCCCTTCATGACATTTTTCATGAGCATCCATCCGCTCTTTTCCCCAGTGACGAGTCACAGAAGGTGCCGGCACATTGGAGACCCTAAACCTGGGGAGACCCTAATCCCAGGAGACCCTGATTATGGGGGCTGGGGTCCCCCAGGGATTTCTGCAGCATGGGCAGCTGGGGGGCTGCTTTCCTCACTGGCAGGGACAGGAGGACAGGAGGGAGGGCTCCATGAGAAGCCAGAGGAGACATCGCCTGCACCAGTCAGGGCAGGGAATTCCTCCTGAAGCTCCTCTGCTCGGGGGCTGAATTCCCCCTATCCAAACGCCATCCTGCTGGGCTTTTCCTGGGGAAAAATTTTATCATGAGCACAGAGCTCTGTATGGCTGATTATATCTATTACTTTTCAGAACACGGTTTTGATCCCGATGCTGCTTCACTGGATCAGTAAATAGAAAGTGCTCTGAGAGAAAAATGGTCTTTTTATAACTGGCAAAACGCTGGTGCTGCTGCTGAGAGAATCCACCCAGAGAGTGCAGTATAGCACACGGTACATAACTAATCACAAGTATCAGCTGCTAAAGGGAAAGCCATCATGTTTGCTGCTAGAACCCAACAAACCACGGGGTTCTGCTGCAGCCATGCCCCGGGGTGCTCCCTTAGCTGGATGCTGCCATCTTCTTGAAGTTATTTGGTTAACTGCTAAAAATAGGAGTTAAGAAATAAGTCCTTTTACTGAAAACGCCACAATCCCTGGCAGCCTGTATGGGCTTGTCAGCTTTGCCCCCTTGACACCCCAGTTTTCAGGCTCCCCCACCACACACAGGCACTGACAGGGCAGGCAGAGGTGTGGAAACCTCCTTCCTTGCACTTCCAAGGCGTTGCAGATGAAGTCAAGTTGCTCATCATGCCCAGAACCAGGTGTCTGATGAGCACAGGGCTTGCTGGGTTACAAACACACCTTATTTACAGTAGTGCCTAAAAGCAGGGACAGTCTTTAATAGCTGCTACATAATGATTTTCCGTTATTTAATTCTCCAAGAGGTTTGATGGCTTTCCATAAGTCAAGGTTTATTTGCCTTCCTTTGAACGTCACACATAATTCTTGTGGAAATGTTTATTTGCCTAATGCAACTTTTAGTGTCCAGGTTATTTATTCCTTCTATTTGTCAGCTAAAAAGAAAGCTACCTTTAGCCTCAAGCCTGATTACTTAAAGTAATACACTGGCTCAGACTCTTTCATCTTCTCAGTGTGACTGAAATGCATTTACAGCTGAATGGCTTATCACAAAAAAAATTATCTAATTTTAAAAAAAGGATACTACACTTTAATAAGCTTTGCACTGCACATAAGCAATCCACAAGCTCCAATCCCATCAGAAATCTCTGTTTTGTTAACTGTGAGGATTAACCAAAAAAGGGAACACACGTAGGGCAATGTGGGATGAGGGAACTATCAGTTTTTCATCACTATTATTTATGTGACAAGCCCCCAGGAGGCCTCACTCATCCCACCCCACTGCAGATATGGGAGGTTCATATGTAAATCTAAGAGGGTCAGAGTGGTCCCAAGTTTAAACCAAAGCTGAAAGCTGTTTCCCAGCACCCAATGTCCTGACCTTGCCAGCTGCCCACCCCCTCTGCTTCCTCAGGATTTCCACCAAAATCACCAAGGCTCCTCCCAGCTCAGCTCCAAGCCCAATTCTCCTTTCCCCTCCACAAGCTGGAGGCTCCAGGTCCCTCCCCTCTGCACTGGTTTTCCCATTAAATCCCCTCCAGCTCCAGCACCCAGGGACACACACAGCTCCCAGGAACCCCCTTGCTCAGCAGCCTCCCAAACACTAAAGAATTGTGAAGAAAAATTTTAAAAAAAATCCTGCTAGATGGAATTTATGTGTGTCAAAAAAGAAGACTTTGCCCCCGGACTTTCTGCTCCCACTGACAATGAATCATCTTTCAGCATTAAGCAGCCACAGTTTTGTTATTAACAAGCAACACCATTAAATACACCAAAAACTTGACTGAAGGCAATCACAGCAGATCAAAGGACAGATCAGCTTTGGGGCTTCACAAACCAGTGAGGGTTTTGCATCCCAGCCTGGGCACCCTGTACCTGGACAGAGCCAGAAGCCACTTTTGTCCCCAGGGTAAGATGGGGCAGAAACTTGGTGATGCTCTCAGCTGGGGGCCAGGGGGATGGATGGTCTCTACGAGCCAAAAAAACTGTCCCAGGGCACGGGCAGTGGGAACATGAGAAGGAAGGTGCAAAATAGCAATCAGCATACCAATCCTGCCTGCAATGAAGTAAAAGGAGGCTCTGCCCAAGAGGAAATGACAGAGCAAGGGCCCTGGCAGTGTCACCAGTCTGTGTCACTGCCCAAGGTCCCATTGCTGCACCTCCTCCTTCCTGTCACCCGAGAGGCTGCTCTGGGGACAGGGACAGACTCCTGTGTCTGTGGGATTATGTTGATATGTTATTTGTGCATGCATCAGAAACACAGATTTGTGCCCGGTGTGAGAATGAATTAGACTTTGCAAGCAAGCTGTCACCTGCTCGGAGAGGTGTGAAAAAATTATGAGCTGCATTGTACTGGAAACTACAAATAGCACTTACTCCCAGGAACAAACACATACATTTGAGCTCTGAAGCTGAAATTAAGTTGTATACAGAACGTAGATTTATTTGGTGGGTTTGCAAGGAATTGGAATATTATATAGTTTCACCCACGGAAAATCAGGGCTCCTGCCAATCATTCATAAAAATAACCACATCTATTGCCCTGCTTCTCCCACAGCTCTGGGTATTTGGACACCTAACCCTGTCCTCTCCTTCCAGAGACAACTTCAGAAAACCCGAGGACACAGTCACCAAAGGGGCCTCGGAGCAGGTGGCCCTGGGGCTCAGCCACTGTCCTGGGTCACCAGGAGACCTGGGGGCCAGCGTGTTGAAATGATGCTCTGAGCTGGTTCCACTGGGCCAGCTGGGGCTGGCTGTGCATCCTGCTCAGTACTTTGGCCCATTCCAGCCCTGGGAGAGGACACTGCTCCTTCCCTGCCCCTCCTGCCCCAGCACCCACAGCCACAGAGTGGCTCCTGCCTTGTTTTCTTTCTGTGTTCTTAACAAAAGCAGAACAGATGGAGAAATGTTTCCTATTTTTAGCCTCCTACACTGTATGTAGTATTTTCCCCTGGGTGGGCCCCTGACAACATCTCCTGCTCCCTGTGCCAGGCTGGGCAGCCCAGTTGTGGTGGCACCAGGGACATCCAGGAGCTCCCAGAGCTCCTGCTGGGACAGCTCTGCCGGGGAGGTCCAACTGCCCCAGGAAATTCCTCTGCCAGCAAAGCAGCTCCTGTCTCGTGATGCCATTCCCACAGGCCAGAGTGAGAGCTATTCCCATAGGGAAAGGAAAGGCAGAAGGCAACGTGTGAAACCTCTGAAGACAGACTCTGCAGAAACCCACATTCCTCCCTTCCAGGTGCCTCTTTCCCCCCAGCAGGAACAGCAACATTTTTTTTCCCTGAACAAGAGAACACTCTTCTCATCACATCCCTGAGAGCCTCTGGCTGCCAGGGGACCTGCTGGTTCCTGGCTTGGGGGTTGTTCAGGGAAAGGGACCCCAGGACCTACCAGGGGAGCAGCAAGGCCAGCCACACATCCCCCTTGTTTCCCATCGAAGGCACAAAGAAGAGAACCCACGTGTAGAAACCTCATTATTTTGGTTATAAATATTTCTTTGCGTCTGCTTCAGACATGAAGGAATTATTAAAATTATTTTTTGAACTTGAGTTGCTTTTTTTTCATGCTAGAAACAGGCAAGGAATAGGGTAGAAATGTCCCAGGTACATGATAATAGTGAAATCACTAAAATCAACCAACTGGTGCCAAACATGTGTATCCAGGAGTGATCTGAAGGTTGCCAAACAGAAAGCACTGCTATTTTTTAAAATAGCTGTTAAAAATGCATCATCTTAAGCATTAAAACTGCTCCTGTGTTAACACACATCCTGCTGACAGGTTGGAACATGGATTATTCTCCTTGTGAAAATCCACACGAGCCTGGAGCTCGGGCTGCTCGGGCTGCTCTGGGGTTAGGCTCAGAGGAGAGATGGGGAGGGAAAAAAAAAACCCATCCTGGTGTTGAGAAGGATTTGAAAATCACAGGACAGGATGAGGCCCTGAGAGCCCAAGGCTCAAAGAGGACCCCTGGGCCTTTCCCAGGTCACCCTGGCTGGAGGGTGGGTACCAGGAGGGACCCGAGGACACGCGTGGGGACAGGAGACAACCTCCCCCCCACCTGAATTATTTTAAACTATCCAATTGCAAACGAGGGGGAGGAAGCTGAGGATGTGCGGAGGGGCTACTCTGTAATTAATCTTCCAACATGAAAAACTAAAATTATATCTTTCTTATCGAAAACGGGCGTTTAAGTCCTGGAAGCATCTCAAGGGCAGTGGCAGCCACTCATTACAGCAGACAAAGGAAGCACGGGCTCTAATTTGTCTTTAGTCAACTGTCTTGGGCTTGAAGGCTGTGGAGATGGTGAGAAATGCTAGTAAAGTAATGAAGAAATTAAGGGGCTTCCAAAATTAACCAAAATTATTTTACCTCTGTTGCATGAGGTTGAGCTAAATATAAACAGAAAGGAAACAAAACTCAATGCTACTTATCTAAAGCACTAAAAAGTCTTCAGAATTGATCTTTGCACTTTATTTTCTAATTTTTGGAATAGAATTCTATCAGAATGACCACGGTGATGAACATTTTCTCACTTCCTCAGTTTTTATTATTAACACTGAGTGCTATATTCTTGTCCAGAGCAATTTACCTGTTAAACTAAACAGGCCAGTGAGATGGTGACACTCATCAATTCCTCTTTAAAAATTATAATTTTCCCAAGAACACAGGTGCTGGGATTTTTAACAGATTCCAGATGTAAGGAAGCAGCTCCCAGCCCAGCCCCAGCCTGCCAGCAGAGCAGTTCTTTCCTCAGAGCCTCCTTTTAGGAGTTAACAAGAGGCTGCTGAACCCAAAGGATCATTTAAAAGGATTTTGGATAACTCCCCAACAACTTCAGGGCCTGAAAAACACTGGGGGGGAGGGAAGGCAGGAGACCCCCCATTAGATTCCCCCCAGAGGGGCTGTGGGCTCCCTGGCTGCTCCAGAGGAAGGATAGATCCTTGGAACAGCTTCTCCACTCCCTTCTGCCACAGCTGGGAACGTCCCCCAAGTGTCCCCTCCAGCCAGCACCCCCCACACCATGGGCAGGACCCCTCCATGCCTGGGCACGCCAGGGTATGGGTGCCTTGCTCAGCACCCCTCAGGGAACAAAGCTTTTGAAACCTATAGGGTTTAAAATGGCCTGTATGGATTTTCTATTTCCTTTGCATGTATGGATGGAGATTACACACTCATTTCTCAGGAGCCGAGGAGCTGCACACAAAAGCCTTAACAACGCCTATTGTCAGGGGAGAAAAACATTCCCCATCCATCTTCGATCAGCTTCTTCCAAGCCCTTTGAAATTTTGATTATGCTCCAGCACAATGAGGAGCACCTGATGATGGGGGACGGCATTAGGGACAGATTCAAGAGGTGACTGTTACATTACGAGGAAATTACAGAATTTTTTTTTTTTTCCTGCAAAAAACAGAGAGCTGCTTCTGCTCTGCAGGCAGTTTCCAGGGTGCAGACTTCCAGGTCCAGGCTATTCACAAAAGCAACATCTCCTCCAGACTGTTCCCTTTCATGCCAGACCCTGGACAAAGAGAACATACACAGGAATGTGTCGGAAAACTCAAAACTTTGGCTTTTGGGGTTCTGGGAAACACCCACTCAGTGTGAAATCCTTCACACTGAGCACCTCTTGGTTGCTTCTGCATTTCCATTTTTCATCTGCACTAACACAGCTGCTTCCTCTGCCCTGATCCCTCATCCATTATGTGACTTACAGGGTACTTCTCTGCCTGCACTAATGGCACATTGCATTTGCATTAATGCTGAGTTAATTCTTCACTACGAGTACCCAGAGATGTAATGATTGGCTATTTACTTTAAAATAATTATTTTTATTGTCAGGCCTGTAAATGTGGAGAAATAATGAAGCATCCAGAGATTAGGCACTCGGTACTAATAAAACACACCACACAGGTAATAATAATATAAACAGGGGACAGGAAAAGCAAAATATGGGACAGTTTCTTTCTATACTTAATGCACGACCTTCATGACTCTTGCCTGAGTTAGAGAAGGATGCTCAGGGCTGTAAACCTGAGGGAGTGCAGAGGTGACCAGTGCCACATGTGGGACAGCTCGGGGGGTGTCAGAGCCCCTCCAGCACTGCCAAGGATGGGGAGCCCTCCTTGATGTGGGGCCCTCAGAGAAAAGGGGCAAGGACACCAGAATTAGCAAGCCTCTTGGCCACAAGATCTCACCTCTGCCTGTGACAACTGGTTCCCAACACTTCTCTCCTCTGTGTCCCACTAAAGAGACATTCTTTTCCTTACAGGCATCCAGGCTCCCCCTTTTCCTATTAATCAAGCTTGTGATCTGGCAGCTTTTACCCCTACACAGGCCATGGAAGCTGCACTCATTCCAAAACACCCCAGAGCTCCATAAAGCCATCACCAGAAAAGGTAAAAAAAAGCCACAAACAATTATTTATTGACACATAGTTTAAGAAAATGTTGTTTCCTCTCACTCTAACAGAATAAAAGCAGATCCAGGCTCTGATGCTATTTCTCCCACTCCTCAATCAATAACTCAGCCTTGCTCACCCCAGCACACACACTCAGCTTCCTTTCTCAGAGCTTCTGAGCACCCCGGGCGAAGCAAAGGATGCTGAATTACACCCACTCTGTTCTATACAAACTCTGCAAACCAAAACCTCGTGCCTCCACCACAACCCCCCCCCTGCCCCTGCTGCCCACCCCCTCAGCAAACCCAGCAGCAGGTCCTGCTCAGGCCAGTGCTGTCGGGCAGAGGGCAAGTTCCTTCCCTTGGAGCTGATGCCTTGGGGAGGCAGCATCTTCCCAGGCAGCACCAGTACCCTCCAGGCCTTGGCACTGGGCTCCCAGTGCCTGAGCAGAGCTTGGCATGGCAGGAACCCTCCTCCCGGTGGCACAGTGATGTCCCACCCTGTCACCTGGGCTCCCACTGCTGCCAGGAGAGCTCAGCTTGGCCAAGCTGGCCACCAGGCTCATCATCTCTAAATGCCAAGCCTGCTTCTGGCTCTCTCCTCCCTCCCATTTTCCAGCCTTTCACTTTCTGGCAGGCTCGTGCCCTGCAGTGACACTCACAGCTCTCCACGGCCTCACGCCTCCATCACACACACATTTATTCTGGTGGGCTCAGGAATCAGCTGTAGGATTCACCAGCTTTCTCCTGGATAATACAGGTCCCACAGGGGATGGGGGCAGGAAGGAGCTCCCCTCTTTCTCCATTGCAAAGCTGATTTTTGGAGATCTGTCAGGGTGATCCCCGAGGGAAGGAGGAAGCTGATCACTAGGAAGTCATCCCAATAATTGAGGTTTTCCTAAACAGCCAGCTCTGATCTGGGAAGGTCTCGGGAGGCTCCCAGGCTGCACCCAGGAGGATGCAGCAGATGCTCAGCACCCAGTCAGGCAGGGAGGATGGGGCCCTGCTCTTGCCCCACAGCCATCAGCTTCCCCCTGCCAGGGCTTGCCCATGACACCCACATCGGGGTGGCCTGGCTGCCAGCTGTCCCTGCCTCCCCTCTCCACCCAGACCCTCTGCAGCAAGGCAGAACAGCTCCTCATTAGCCTCCTGATCCCCATCTCCCCTGATGAGCGTTCACACCAGATCTGTCACCACGTTATCTCCACACTGCTGGCCACACTATTGCCACGGTCAGACCTGGCAGCACCTCCTGATGAACACTCAAACATCATTGAGGTTGTTTTGTTTAACAGAGAGTTAAACGTGCTATCCCCCCATCCTTATTAATGTGATTAATAATTAGGGGGAAAACGCACCTCAGCTTGGGATAAAATAAATACATGACTAAAAGACAGCTCTAATAAACCTGGACAGAATTTATGATTTTCTCAGACATCGCTTTGCAAGAGATAATGTCGCACAGTAATGCTGATTTGCTGGATGAGAACCATATAATTTATCCTGTCAGTGAACATAAGAAATGCAGGGGATGACTGATGGTCTCATGAAAACTGGCAGGGAAGCAAATAAAATAATTTTGTCCGTTAAAAAAAAATATCTAATTATCATGTCCCTGTTTATGACAACGCACAAGGGCGAGGACTGTGCTGGTACCTACAACACAGATCTCTGCTTTATGCCAGAACTTTCTTTTCATTTCAAAGTTTTAGAATTTTTAAAGCTAGTAATTATAGCTATTAGTTCTTTGCTCTGATGTAAGCTCTTCTTCCCAAGAACAGCTCAGATACCTGAACTGACACAGGTTTCTTCAGCCAGATCTCCTGGGAACTTGCCCACATCAGGGGGCTGCAGGATGCTCTGGGGGCAATGATGCTGCTGCAGCCCCCACTCTGCTTTCTGTCCTTCCCTTTAGAGATCACACACATCAGCACAATTTGCTGCTGCAATAGGTTCTGCAAGGCACCATTCCTGCCCATATGAGCAGTGGTGGTCGATGCCAGGACTGAAAAGGGTGGCTGCCTGCCCTGGAACCAGGGGCTCCACAACCAGCACGTGGGTTATTGGGGTGCCAGGAGGAGTGCCCAGTGCTGGCTCCACTGATGGGAATTTGGGCCATGAACTGGTCCCTGAGCTGGTCCCAGAATAGCATCAGGAAAGAGAGAGAGAAGTAAACAGGAACTGAGAAGCTGAAAAGCGACGTGCTAAGACCTATAAAAATCACTATTTGCTGAAATTCTAGGAAGAGAAATAGAAAATACTCTTACGTCTTAACAGTCGCTGCAGCTGAGAGCTGGAAAGGTCACAGGTTTTGCATTCTTCTTGCTGCTGGAAGGTCTGCTAATCACTATTTAAAAATGGCTCATCTGTGAGGAATGGGTTTGGTGGCAGGGCTCATTCCTCACTGGGAAGAGTGGAGCTGGGTTAATAACACCTTATTTTGCAAAAATATCCACTTCACTGGAGCACACATGAAAAAGGTTTTGATTTGAATGAGGACTGATATCCATCCTGCAAAGGAGGACAACTAAACCAGCCACAAACCGAAGCATTTACAACCAAACTACTGAGCATCCTGCTAAATTGTAAACTTATCACCCAGGCTGATCAGTTTGCAATAATCTGAGGAAAAAGGTTTGTTCTTCTCTGCCCAGCAGGGAGATTGTCAGGTCATAAAGCCTTCCTGGAGCTGGAGCTGCATGCGGGGGCTAATTGGCATAATTATGTCTGACAAATTGCCAACAGCAACCGTTGCTCAGCGCAGCGCTGCCTCCGCAGTCCAGGGGAACGTCCTCATCCCGGGGTGAAGCGGTGGCTCTTCTCCCAAAGTTACAGTGGAAAGAGTCCCACATCCCCCCTGAGACATCCCAGACAGCCCCTCCACTGCACTGTGCCACTGGTGTTGGACCAGAACTGGAGAACCCGGGGAGAAGCCAGGTCTCCCCCAGGCAGGGATGGGGGAAGGATGCTGCAGACACAGTCCTGGCCACTGTCCTGTTGCTCCACAGCTCCAGGATCATTCCTGGCAGCAGGCTGGGGAGCAGGTCCCAAGCTTGCACTCACCTACGCCTGGTGGAGATGTTCTGCATCTATTTTGTCTGTGTTGCCTCTGATATCAAAGGAGAGAGTGACACAAAGCTGCTTTGATGTCCTCACCTGGAGGTCCTGATGCAGGTGCAGCAAGGGAAAAGGGCAGGAAGAGAAATTGCAAATAATAAACAGGTACAACAGTGCAGTAAATGAAGGGGATTAAATCAGAGCAAAAGCAGGTGACATTTACACAAAGCATCTTCTTTGCAGATTACTCATGTAAAAATGTCCCCATCTCATCACACAGCCCTGCTTAGCTCCACGGTTAGATAACACTCAGGCAAACGACTTTCATAATTCTGCATTAGCTGCTCCACAGTGAATCCTGTTGGGTTGCAGAAATCCTTTTTGCATACAGCCCCGAGGGAAGGCACAGCCATACTGGGGTGGGCACAGCACAGAGACCCTTTTACAGACACTCTCAGCCCAGGTTTTTAGTCCTGGCAAGCAGTCATTAGGGCTGAATTAATCATTATTGAAGCATGCACCTATGGGTTGGTAGCAGGGTGGTGAGGTGAGGCTGTGTCAGCCCCTGACTGTCACCACCTCACCCACACGTCCTGGGCTGGGAGCAGTTCCATCAACATCCCTCCCCAGCATGGCCACAGGGTTTGGTTGGTTGTCACCTCTGTCCTGACACCCTTTCTCAGGCTAGCCCTGGCTACTGAAGCCCCCTGTTATTTAGAGTGAAGAGTAATTCCTTGCCATGATCGTGGTTGTCTCTGAAACAACTGTGCCCAGCCCAGCACGGTCCTGTTTGGACAGAAACTGATCCCCCAAACACATCTGCTTTATTGCAGTCTCCATCTCCACTCCTAAAGCCTTCTGCCACCTGCTCCACTCGAAGCTCAGGGTACGAGCCATCCCAGGGAGGCCAGCTTTTCATTACATGTTTGCACAGTTTAATGAGGCCAGAGCCTAATCAATGTCTTCAAACACAACCGTGATGCAGAAAATCCTGATAATATGCAAGCAGCAACATCCCCATATCACTGCTGTCTGATCCACAGCAAGGCACTGGGGGCTATTCTTCTCGAGAATCTCAGTGGAAAGTCTACTTTGTGAGTGATAAGGGCCATAACTTTGCTTTATTTCCCCTCCCCCTGCTGTTTTTGGCTTACAACCTGTGTAGTTCTTTGTGTCATTTTTATAGTGACTTATAATAGCCTCAGTGGCGTGAGCTGTGATTTACTTCCGAGAGAGACAGGCTTGCTTTTGTCTGCTTCAAGCTGAAGTGGAAATTTTCCCATTGTTGAGACTTGTATGGCACTTAGCTAAGTAAAATCAGGTAAAAAAGAGGAAAACACAGAGATTCACTTCATATTAAATAATTATTTCTTCCTCAGAACCCTATCACTACTCTGCTTTGATGTGCCCCTACAGCTGCTGTTTCACAAGCTGCCCCTGCAGCACCTCTCTGCCAAGGCACACGTCACCCATGGAAAAAGAGAGATGTGCTCCTGGACAGCTGTCCCTTTGGCTCTGGCACAAGTATTGGTGACCCCACAGTGGTCCAGCCCCGGGACCCCCCTCAACCCACCTCCAGTTGGCAGCTGGAGCCAACACACCCAGAAGGAGGGGCAGGAAAATGCAATTAAAAACTGCGTTTGCAGTTGGCCACTGAGTCAGAGGTTCATAAAGAAAAGCTCTGTTTCCTCCTGACCCAGTTCCAGACCCCGGCTTAGCCATGACCCCCGAGGTGAAGGGAAAGGCACATCTTCCCTTTACCTCTGTCTTGGGCTGCCAATCTCCCCCTCATTAAAGCCAGAGCAATATGTCAAAGGTGGCAGCTCCCTGCTACTAAATTCCATCCCTCATCACACACATTCCCCCCAGACAGCACTTCATGTTCGTTAAGGTTCATTTTCAAAGCCACTGAAGCCCGTGCTCTCAGTACCATGCAAATGCCAAGCTTTTCCAAGGGATGAGGGGAAGGTGGGGGAGATACCACCATCGTACCCTCTTTAAAAATTGATAAAAATAAGATTAACAGATGCCTCTGGCTGTGAGACTCCATCGCAGGAGCATCGTGCCGGTGCTCAGCACATCTCCATGGCAACTCACTTATGTGGCCTGAATAGATGTGTTGGGAAACTGGGGGTTCACCTGGGCTGCTGGGGTGCTCAGTCCAGCAGCCCATGACCAGGGCTGTACAGTGGTGGCTGGCTGCACCACCCCGGGGAGCAGCTGCTTTCAAACACCTTCATTTTTCCTGAAATCACCCAAGTAAATCAGAATTGGAGGCGGTGGAGCAGGGAGGTACCTCTGACAAACCTGAGCTGGAGCCTGGGATGCAGGGCTGGGCAAAGGGGTAATTCCAAGTGCAAGACAAAAGGACAGAGCACAGCTGTGGGAAAGGATGCCAAGTTGCCCTCCCGGCTCAAACCAAGATTATTTCCTTTGTTCCAGCCTTGTTCAGCACTCTTTTTCTTTAATGTTCACCTTCAGCTAAACTGACTTTACCCCTTTTGGAAATTTTAACTTCCTCCTGTTGCTGGAAGCACGTGTAAATGAGCCAAGATCCTTGCTGTCACCCATGGAGAGGTTGGTTATTGGCAGTAATCAAAGAGCAAATCTGTAGCTGTGCAAGTGGAGTTAATTCTGTTAACAGAACACCATTGATTTCTTGTCGCAAAGCATTTGTTAACCAAAAGGTATTTCCAGCTGAAAAGGGAAGGAAATACCGTGCTGGAGTTTCAAGTTCTTGCAAATTGGGCAAACTTTGGTCTACAACCAAGAATGTGTTTTGCAGGGAGAGAAGGGCAGAGGCAAAGCCTGCTGCTGCAGTGCCTTTCCCTCCCAGGAAGATGCCTCTTTCAATGAACGTGAGCATATTGGAAACAGCATTCTCACCCCAGGTGTTATTTTCTCTCTTTACAAACATCATCACTCACGCCTTCCTGTCCGTCCCATCCCGCTGCCACTGGTGGTGCACTGGGAATGATCCCTCTGGATCTACTCCCACCTTTCCAGCCTTGTCTGCTGCTGGGGACTGAAATCAGACAGCAAACAGAGAAATCTGCTGCTTCCACACCAAGAACTGAGCCAACAGCCACCTCCTGGGCAGCAGCCAGAGGACAAACCAACACCAGCATCACCTGGGGGAGGAGAGGGGAGTGCTCCCTCCTGCCCAGCCCTGTGATCCCCTTGGTTCCACCAAGAAGTTAGTTTTGCTTTTAAGTTACATTTATTTAAATGTAAAAATCCTCAGCTTAAATTGCAACAGGTTTTGTGATATTTAATATCCAAAGCTAGGAAAGGTCACATCTGTCTGAAAATAAAATGAGGTTTAATCCAGAGATTGTGTGTGGCAGGTTTTTTATGAAAATTTAGTTTAGAAATAGATCTTAAATCTTCAGACTTATCACTCCCATATCTCAGGGGAACAGAGAAGAGGAAAACAAAATCCTGTGTCCTCCCATCTGCTCATCTCTGCACCTGCACCCAGAACAGCTTTCTTCAACAGCCACTTCTCATGCTCCTCTTCTAGTTATTTTCCTATTTGTGTATAAGGTCTATGGGGTATGATACCTTTGCTGTATTCCTGCAGAGACCACCCTGAGGGTGCCACCTCCTGCAAGCCCCCCAGACCCTGTGCTGGGAGCCCCTGGTCCCAACCTCCTTCCTGCAGCAGTGATTCTGTGTTCATTCTGCTGACAGAAGAGGGGAATGTGCCACAAAGCAATCACAAGATTATCCTCAGAGGTTTGTTTCTAAAACCCCAAATGCTGAGCTTCATCCTTTGTCCTCCACAGCACCTTTACATCCCCCCAGCTGGGGGGAGTCCCTGCATTGGGAGAGGCCCTTGGGATGGGCTCCTGAGCTGTTGTCCCAACATTCTTCTGCATGTGCAGGCTCTGACCTGAGAAAAAGCACCGAGAAAAAAAAAAAACCCCACACTGACCAAATTTGTGTCTCAGCATCACCTGCTGGGGATGCAGCCTGGTACCTCCCGGAGCATCACCCGGAGCTCCCGACTGCGAGGGGGAGGGACACACATCTGCAAAGTGAGGGAGCATTTCACAAAACCCTTTACTGGTATTTCTGTCATTCCCTTTGATCTTGTTAAGAATCAAAGGAAGCAATTACACCCTTAATCTTGTTCTATAAAACTGTAGCTACAGATAAAACCACCATGGGTAACATATACTGTAGTAAGAACGCCAAACAAAAGAGTAAAAATTACATGTGATCCTTGACGTGTGACTTGAGACACACAGAAAGCAGCTTCAGAACTCCCTAAAATTTCAGATCCCTCTACGACAGCTCGAGTGCAAGCTGCAAACCAGCAGGCTTTTCTCTGGCACTTGTGTACCAAGAACAGAAAACATCAGCAAGGGCTAAAGATAAGGTTTTCTTCTAATTCTAGATACATTTACTGATATGACTGCAGATCTGTGAGATTTCAAGGGCCCAAGGGGAGGCAAAACAGAAGAAGCGAAAAAGCTAAGAAAGGAATTTCAGCTTTATAAGCATGAGGAAGAGATTAAACTCAGGGAGCTATATGCATAGCATTTCTTTTGCTGAAAAGAATATTTTTTCACTTTGGGTGAAATCCAACACCGTGGAAATGCTAGCTACGACTTCAAGAAAAAAAAACCAAAAAAACAAACCTCATTTTAGCACCACGAAGCCCATTCCAGTCCCCCAGAAGAACTGGTACAGAAGATCTACCTTGCAGTGGCTCTTTGTGCTTGTGTGAAGTCACTGATGATGGAGCCCCACTGAGGGAGACTGGCCCAGCAGCACAGATGATATTTATTTTTCACTAAGCACCAGAATCCTTGCAAAAATACCTAGGAATTAGGCATTCTAAACCAAGAATTCTTGTAAAACAGAAATTCATTGTTCCAGGTGATTCCAAAGCCCTGGAGCAGAACCAGCCTGCACCAAGGAGGAGCCCTCACCTGTAGCAGAAAGGATTCGGCCACCAGATGCTCGCTGGGGACATCCCTGGGGACAGGAGCCCCGTGCTGGGATGGGCTTTCCCAGAGGTGAAGGGGAGCTCTGCAGGGTCACTCCACACAATGCTGCCCTCGTGTAGCCCCGGCTGCCATGTCCCCTGCCCCTGTTGGACTTAGAGGTGGCAGCAAGTGAGGGTTTGTCTGGTGACAGCACAGAGCTGGCAGGGGTGGCCCTCAAATAACCAAAGTGAATGCCAACAGTTTTCAATCCACCCCTGGCATGGAAGGGATGGTGTGTCATTCAGTGGTAATGGAGAACACAGGGAGATGGTAAAAAACCTAATGCACTCATCCCTTAAATCTCAGAAATAACCAAGTGGCTGCTTCCCCTCTTGGAGCCACCAGCTGGGAAGGCTTCACCCTGGGGAGCTGGAGCCAGCCAGCACGCATGGATGTGATCCAGGGAAAACCTCAGGACCCTGAGGGACTTCAACATCTCTCTCATCAGCTCCCCAGGACCAGGGGGGACACAGGTCTGGCAGTGTCACCCAGCTCAGCTGGCACATTTCCACTTGCTTTCCCCGCAGGTCCCCTCAGCTCCTGCCCACCCTTGGGTCCCCAGGGGCTGCAGATAGGCAGCTGGAGGATCCCCTGTCACACAGCAGAGACCAGCAGGTGGGGAAAGCATTAAAACCAGCATTTGGAGACAAAAATGTGACACCTGGATATTACACGATGTAATGGAATCAGCCAAGTGGGAAATGTCGTTTTTAAATAGGTTTTATGCTCCCCATTAGCTCGGCTGACGCTGATGAGTTCTGATGGGGAAAGGGCTGGTCAGCAGCTTTTCCCAGCAAGGTTGGGCAGGCACAGCCCCTGCCTGAGAGCTTAGTGCCTGTGCCCCTCAATCCTACCCCACGGGGACACCCAGGACCTGCAGTGTCCCCAGGACAGACAGCACTGTGGTGGCACCCACGGGATGGGGTCCCTGGGGGGGGTCCTGCCAGCCACACCAGCAGGATGTGGAACAGTTCCACAGCCCTGGGACACCCCCCTTCCTGCTTGAGACATGGAAAGGCTGCTGAGGGTCACCTGTGGGGTCTTGTCTGTCACCGTGGCTTCTGGCTTTGTGCTCATCCATCCCGTGGAGATGGGCAGAGCAGTGGTGATGGCCCAGGAGGGGCAGGATCAGCCCCCTCTGTGACTGCAGCACTGCACCAGCCTCATACCATGGACCAGAGACAGAAACCTGTCTGCTGGGTACCCAGGGCCCATCTGTTCTGCTAAAAGAAAAAAAAAGAAAAACTACACATTCTGGAAAGCTCATCTGTGTAACTGCTTTTTCCTTAACAATCTGGGTTTCTGTGGGGTTGTTTGTTTTGGGTTTTTTTAAACTCCTCTGTGCTCCCCGCATTTCACACTCCTCTGGACACTCTCCTCCTCCTCTGGGAGGGGGGAATAAGGCAGTCCTGATGCTCAAAGCTCTGCAATTTCTGCAGTTTTGGAAGAGGAAAAGGACACAGAGGTCTTCTGCTGCTTGTTCCACCTTTGGCAGCTCGTAGCAGCACTGTCACAGGTTCCTCTCGTGCTGTTACTCTGCGTCTTTCTCAGCCAGACGAGGTTTGTGAAAGGGTTTTATCTTCATTCACAGTTTCTAATAAGAACAGAGCTAAGATTTTTCCCTTGCTTTGTACTATGAGCTTTCCAGTACTTAACAGATTTTCAGAGCGACGCAGCAACCGCCTTTATTCTTTTCACTTGCAGTTAGCTCTCTCATGTTTTCCCAGGATAAAGCTTATTAAAAATGCACAGAGAATAGAGGCTTGTGTAGAAAAAAATTCTAAGAAGAAAAAAAAATCTAGTTAATTGGAATTTGGAAAGAGTTGTAGTATCGCAGGTTTAAAATCCAAACCAGATTTCCAAACCCCAAGCTGGTTAGTGTTGCTTTGGCCCAAAACCTGTTTTTAAGAGAAGTGTTTAATGAAAGTGTTAAAGGAAACATCAAGTCTGAGTCTCTTAAAATTCTGCAGTGAAGATGTTCAAAAGGAGAAAGAGCCATTTTGACTCGACGTGTCTCTAACTTACACCTGTGGGGAAAATTTTCCTCCTGACATTTTTGAGAGAAGGCTGAGGGCTCCCAGCCAGCCCTGGCGAGGGGACAGCAGTGCCCATCAGCACCAGGATGGCAGGAGTGTGCCAGCCCCTGCCCCATCACATCCCCACCATCCCATGATCCCTTCCTCTTCTCAATAAACAGTCCATCGTTTCTCAGTAAATTAAGTAAAAGGCAGTATTTTAATTGTGCTGGAAGATCTTTCATAAACAACCATAAAAATTCACAGACTTGTTTTCTTTTAAAATGAGAACATTTATTCTAAGGAGGCAGAAGTAACCTCTTTGTCTAGCATGGTGCTGAGGGAAGAATATTGCTTTTCTACTGGAATAGCTCCTGCTGTGGATGTGAACACTGATGTATCACTGATAGGCTGGGAATTTTCATTATCTCTTTATGAACTTACAAGCCTAAACCTTTCCCATTCAGTCTCGTAAGAAGTATTGCCCTACCAGTGTGTGCTGGATTTGTAACCAGTTACTGAAACAACAGCTCAGAGAACTAATTAGAACCTTAATGAGGCAGTAAACATTCCTCCATTGCTCAAACCACAACAGCCCCTGGCCAGGATGGACCCCAGACTTCAGCACTGCAGACACACCACGGGCTCCTGATGTGGCACCAGACAATTCCTCTTGGAATGTCTGGCTGGAGTGAAGCACTTTTGTAAGTGTGTACACTTGAGACTTTAAAAGCACAGAAAAAGCACCAAATACTCCATCAGCTTTAGTTTTATCCTCCCTATAAAATACCCCTAGCAAAGCTCTGTAAGTGAGAGAAGAAAAATATTTAACAGATGTGAAACACTTTGTAATCCTTGCTTACATAAAGAACATAAAATAACACGTAGTACTTCCCAGATTTCCTCCTGAGCACCAGGAATGTTTGTGCTGATCCAGCTCCTTACTGACCCAGAGCTCCCTGATGCAGCAGCTCCTGGTACCTGCTGGACCCAGTACCCACTGGGCCTGGTACCCTCAGGGCTGTTTCCCCAGGGACCCCCCTGGCTGCTGTTCTCACTGGAGCTGATTCTCCCCACCTCCTGTGTCAGAGCTTCAGGCACAGTTAAGTGTTGCCTCTAATTTGTCCCATTTATGCACAATAATCCCTATTCCCACTGCACTCTGAGATACCCCGGGAGAATTCAGACACATGAGCTGCAGTACATTTGCCACAGGAAATTTTTTGTACAGGAATTTTTAGTGTCTGATTTTAATGCTCCAACGTGCCAATCAGAGCTGGGAAAACACAGCCTGAAAGTGCCAACACAGCAAACCCTGAGCGTGGCTCAGAGAAGTCCTAAATGGGTTGATGCAAGGAACTCTGGTTTTTAGCTAAATTACTCTGCTCCTTCTAGTTTCTTCTGGAAACTCCAACCTGAGTTTTAAAGTGATTACTCCAGCAGCTTGTAGCCCGGCACAAAAGAAATCAGAGGGACTTTTCTAGGCAGCATGGCAGCCAGGAAACAACAGCATCCAGGGGAACAAAAACCAAAAAAATCTTTCTCTACAGGCTCCAACGAAATTGCCTTCAGGGTCCTACGCAATCAATAAAATATCACTGCAGATGTAGCTGAGCAGGAGCTGCCTTTGTGTGCATTTCAGGTGCTGTTTGGGAGGGGTGCAGTGCCAGGGCTCTGCTGCTGCTGGTTCCTGGCTGTGCTGGCACTGTGCTGCTCTGATCCTTCCCCCACTCCCTCTGCCTTCCTGGTTTTTGTTTTTTTTTTTCTCCCTGAGCCTACACAGGGCTCTTTTAAGTGTTGCTCAAAAATAAAATGCTACCAGGGCAGTGATGCTGGAGATGTAGATTTATGTGTGATGGTTCCAAGCTGTGTCCCAAGGAGGTCAGAGGTGCCTGTGCCCACTTGACACCCTGTACCCCACTGCCTGGCTGGGTCCTGGGGGTGGCTGCAAGCCCCAACAATCAATGCACCCATGAAAATCACCAGTCACCAAGACTCTATTATTAACTAGGGAGCACTTTTCTCCTCGTTACTTTCTTCCAGTCAAATAATACACAAATGACTCCCTGGTGCCTGGTCCCGTGAGCACTCCAGAAGGCAGGAGCATCACCCCAGCCCTGGCCCTGCAGGTCTGAGCTGCCCTGGGGTGTTCACCTGGACAACAGCACAGGGCTGGTGGCTTGGCCACCTGCTGCCTCCTTTCCTCTGCATCCCTCTAACCCTTGGCATCACTGCCACTGGCTCCTCTCCCCCACAACCCCCCCAGTTTGTCTTCAGTAC
>JAAWXA010000045.1:2007443-2027344 GCA_038090715.1 Florisuga fusca
GGGGGGGGGGGTTGTGGGAATGGTGACAGGGCTCCTGCCCCCTCTGCCCACGTCCCTTGCTGCTCTCCAATGGGAAGTATTTATTATCCAGTGAACCTTCCCCTGCCAAGCATCCTGTCCCCAGATCCATTGGGAACTGTCCCCCAGCAGAGGGAGTAATTATTTCTCCCTTCAAACATGCATTTTATCTCCATCCCCCTTGGCGTGAGAAAGCATCCAGGGAGCCAAGCACAAACATCTTCAAACCCAAAGAGTTTTCACTCCAGCTCTTCCACCAGCAGCTGGATGTGCACAAACCCCCCGGAGCAGATCCATGGCACCCTGGGAAGGAGCTGTAAGCCCCTGGTTTTGTTCCACCTTGGAGAGAAGGAGCAAACTCCAGGGCAGGAACCAGTGAGGGACCAGTTAGGCACTTGGCTGGGTGTTTTCATGGAGAAATGTCAGCAAAGTTGTCATGGACCTCGGTTTAATTACTGTGTTTGACACAGAAAAGTAATGAGGAGGCTCAGCAGACACTGGGGACAGAGGATGCTCCTGCACCCCTCCTGCCAGACACTGCCCCAAGCAGAGCAAAGGGACCCCAGCCCCAACATCCCCTCTCCTGGCACATGAAGAGACAATCTTGGGTTCAAGGAGTTCTGCCTTTGAGCAAAACCCCAGCTCCAGCCCACCTGCCAGATCCAGCAATTCCTGGAGGAAAACAACAGCAACCAATTCTCTGCTTTTTATACAATTCTCCCTTCCTAATGTGTTGATATTAACCACCAATTGGCTGATTTGCTGTAATGTGACAGCAGTCACATTAATATGGCACATTTGGCTGAGACATGAGGCTCTTAAAAATCTGGAATTGAGAAGTTCTGGTTCCCACAGCAACCACAGGTAGCAATTATCCTGGTTCTGCAAATTTCTGGAACAGAAGGAATATTTGCTTTCTGCAGCCCTCTTCTAAATGCACAGCAAAGGTGTCTCTGTGCATCAAAACGAATTTATTCCTCTTTTTCTGTGTTTGTATCTGTTTGCACCTTGGAAATCTTTTCTATGTGAACATTTTGGGGCAGTTTTTTGGCACCTGCTACAGAATACAGAACCCCCTCCAATACATCATGCTTCATTTATTTCCACTTAGCTCCAGTCTTTGCAACGAATACAATTCCCTGCTCTTGCTGCATCACCTTTTCTCTCTGTATACCACAAGTAATGAATATCACCACGATAAAATTCATAGCTTGTGACACTCCTTATTACTACCAGCTTCTCACAGAAAAGGATTACCCCACCTATTACAAATTTGTTTTATGAATTTATCTTGTGTTTCCCATCAGAAGACACCGAGTGATGCCCCCAGAAACCTTCCTGTCAGGGACTGAGCAGGCAGGAGAGAAACCCAGGAGCACAAATCCCCATCCCTGCCTTCCCAGCCCTCAGGAATTCCTGCAGATTAACACACTCTGAATGCCAGGCTCCCAAGAAAGGAAGAAAGGAGGAGGAATCCAGTGCTTCTATTTGGATTTTTAAGGCCTTGCATGGCTCCCTGAGCTCCCCCCAGTTTATTACTGTGATTAACAGACCCATGGCTTGCCAGGGGCTGAGTGTTCTGTTTTTATTTTAATTAGCCATGCTCTCCTAATTAGTAGTCCTTTATCTCCAGGACCCAATCTCCCGAATGCAGATCAGTTCCAGGAAGGGCTGAATAGGAACCATGCTGCTACCTGGCCTAGTTTGGAAGATGCTCTTTCATTTGGTGAAGTTCAGTAAAGCTGCAACCGTCTGGAAAACACTTTTACTCTCCTTTTCCAACTTCAAATGCAGTTACACCCTCACCCTGCTACTGGAAATTGCTTTTGGTTCCCTCCCTGCCCTCCTTGCATTACTCTCTCAATCCCAAGGAGTGAAGCTTGCTTTCTAATCCCCTCCTGCTTTGTGGTTGCTGCTGGGAGCCTGACTTTGCTGGGCTTTGTTTTCAGCCCCTGCTAAACCCCTTTGGGTCTGGCCAGGTCTGGCTCCTGTTCTATCAGCATTAAACACTCCTGGGTGCTGCCTTCCAGGCCTGACCCAGGAGCAGAGTTCAGCTCTTCCTCTGTGCAATTTAGCTTGGTGGGAGAGAAGGAATAATTACTGTCTGCAGCTCCACAGCCTGCCTGTGTTTAATGTGTATTAGTGCTGCAAATGGTCCTGATTGCTTTGGTACATTCATTATGTGTTCAGTCCTCTCAGAGCCAAGATACAGGCACTTGATTTAAATTTTTGCTGTCAGATCTGATTAAAAATTAAGTTGAACACAGTTGTAGGAAAACGAAATTAACATTCTTTTTGAGTAATACCATATAATTTAGTGCAACAATTAATATAACTGAGTCATGCAACTACTAATATATGTCTAGTGAAGCCCAGGCTGGGAAGCAGGCAGGGACATGTCTCCAGTTTTGCACTCTAAAGGAGCTCAGGCAAAGGTACAGGCACAAACAAGGGAACCCACTGGCATTTCAGCACCCCAAGCTGGAAGAAAATAAAGAGAATATTGGCACTGCACAGAGCTCCCAGAGCCAGGTGAACAAGTGGCTGGCCATTCCTTGTAGCCCGGTGGCCACAGGTTTTACCTGGCTCATCCTCCTCCTGCTGCACACACTGAGGAATTTGGTGTTTTGGAAAGGAATGTTGGTCTTTGCCATTTCTTTTTAAAGGGCCTGCCCATAGCAGAGCATCTGCCACCACAAACCATGTCTGGGAACACCAAAGCCTTGGCAGAAGGAGCCAAGGGCATCCCAGCAATGTCTCCTTAGCAGAACCCACAGCCTGAGCTAAGGAGCCTGAGGGAGGGGCTGTCCTGCTGCAGGGTATGCCCAGACCTATTTATTGGGATTTATAAATTATAAATTGGCATTTATGACTGGTACTCAAGTCCTCAGCAGCTCTCAGCTACTGCCCAGCAACACCAGCAAGCTCTGCACCTGAACACCAGCAGGGATTTGCTTTACTTCCTCTGCTCTGACAATTCTCATCACCTGGTTGTTCCTAACAGCTCAGGGCCTCGGGATATGGGATTCACAGAGACATTTCCCACTTGCTGTCAGCAGCAATGGCTCAAGGCAAATCCTGTACAAGGCACCAGAGAGTGGCTGGAGCTGCCCATGGATCCATCCCCATGGATGGCACCAAGCACAGCAGGACAAAGAGCCAAGGCTGGAGAGGGGCTGGGAGCAGTGCCCTTAGGCCCAATAGTGGAATTATAAAATAATTGCTGCTTTGCAGCAAGATGAAGTTAAAGACATCCATAGAGGAAAACATCCCCTCTCCCAGGAGCTGAGAAATTCTGGGCAGTTCCTGTTTCTTCACACTGAACAGAGACAGCTCGGATGCTTTCAATACAAGGACCATTTAGGACTGAAAGATAGATGTAGGTTTATATACAAAATGGGAGCATTTAACAAAAACTCTGTCTCTAGCTCTCACTCCAAGAATTATTGTCCCTTATTATGCTGCAACAATAGGAAGATTCCCTTCCTCGCTGAGGTGACCACGATCATTGTTCCTGTCCTTTTGCAAAATGGAAGAGGAAAATAAGAGTGACCTGAAATCTGAGCTGTGAGGCTGAGGATGTCATGAAATGCTGGAACTCTTTTATCTGCTGATCCCCATCCCTCCTCGGGCAGAAGAGCACCAGGGAGAGAGCAGCAAATGCACAGGGCAATGGAGGGGCCACCATTAGCTGAACTCAGGGCTGCAAATCCCCGTGCTGGCAGGATGGGATGAATCCCCCTGTGACAGGGACTCTGTTAAACCCGGCAGCAATTTGGGTTTTGCCATTAGCAGCATTCTGCAGGCGTCATTCAGACTGCCCATCATTTCTGGAGGTATTTTGGGCTCTTTTGGCACCTTGAACTGAGGTTCATTGCATAACTCACTCATCACCTCGACTCTGGGAATCTATTTATATCCACATCCACCCCAGCAGGGAAAAGTCTGGCTCTGCCAACAGCCCAGGACACAGCAACTGCTGGGCAGCAGGCTCAGGAGTGCTGTAAGAAGCCAGAATCCTTGGGGTACCAGAGCTGAAGAATATTTTTTTTTAGATGCTGCAGCTCTGCCTTACCCAGAGGAGAATTCTTGGTGTGTGAAGCTGAGCACAGAGCAGCTCTGTCTCACTGCAATGGGCATTATTCATTCATTGCTTAGCAGAGGTGCTCAAATTCTTCATCCCTAAAATTAACCCCTGGCTCTTTGAATCTTGCTGAAGGTGTCTTACCCTGCCTCCCTGTGCTCCTTGCAGTGTCTCTGCTACAGAATATCCCAGCTGAACATTTTTGCCTCAGGTCTTTAATACGAGGAGTTTTGCCATAGCTTATTATCCCTAAAATTAAATGTCACCTTGGGTTTTCCTCGCTCACTCTAGCACACTCTGCTGCTGTCTTCCACATCTATAAAAGGAAACTTTATGGCTCTCCGCTTCTTAAAAACTGCATGCAAAGAGAAAAAAAAAATCTTTTCTTTCTTTTTTTGTTTTTTCTTTTTAAATACGCAGAAACGGTTTGTGCAGTTGCATGTTGAGGGCAGGGTGACTTGCTGGGAAAACTGCACAACTGTGCAGGGCTGATGCAAACCAGGTCGTGCTGTGGGAAGGAAAATCTAGGGGGAAATGAAGATTCCTCATGGATTTTGCAGGCCTCTGTGGTTTTGCTCCACTGCTTCACAAATGAAGGCAACATTAACCTGTAGAGTATTTCCTCCTGATCTGCTTTTACTGCCTTAACCCTGAAATTAAACACGTTTGTCTCCAGTTGCCAGGGTGGAAGGATCCCAGAGGTACCTGCTCAGGTGTGTAAGGAGCTGCCTGTCCATCATCCCAGCTCTGCAGCATCCAGGAGCCATCATCTCCATACTCTGAAAACAAGGAATCCCCTTTGTTCTGCCACAACACACCCCTGGGCTCAGTGGATGCCTCTCTGGGGCTCAACCACCAAACCCAACCCCTCCAGGAGAGCATCCCACAGGCAGCACCCGGGTCTGGGCCAGAGCAGAAGTGCACAGGCTTGCCAAAATCCAGCAGATTTCCACTGGCTAGACTCCCAAAGGATCCCTAGGCAGCTTTCCCTTTGCCTTTAAGCTGCCCTCAGCCCTTAACAGCCCTGCCTTGAAACTGCTCTCAAATGGATCCTCTCATCCTGAGAGAACACAGCTCCTCTCCCCCAGGACAACAGGGATACTTTTGAAGTTGTTTTGCCAGCATCCAGATGAAGATGGGTTCATTTTTAATGACATCCTTGTGCTCCTCGTACACAGCTAGAGACTGTTTGATACCTCAAGAATATTTGACTCACTAGTCAAAAAAAAAAAAAAAGTACTGGAAATTGAATAAAAACTACCCTTGAATACAGAAATCACTTATTAACATGAATATGTTCTGTAGGATAGAATCTAGACTGACTTCCCAATTAACTCTGATAGCAGAGTCTGCTGTTGGAGCCAACTGCAGAAGACACAGGGCTATTAATTAACTGCTGCAGTTTTCTCCAGCTCTGTCAGCTCCTAAATTGATTTTTCTCTAAGTGACCTGGTCCATGTGGAACACAAGAGGGCAGCTGGGGAAACCAGAGCTGAGAGCATCCCCGTGCTTTGTGTCCACCCTGGAGCTGACCAGAAGGACCATCCTCAAGGTCAGGGCTGCTTCACCATGCTCCATCCTCCCCTCCCTGCTCAGCATCATGTCTTACCCTGGTACTCTGAATTATTGGAATACGAAGCCTAAGGAGCTGGTTTCAGGCTGGCAAAGTCTTCCAAAAGATTTCATACACTGCTCCAAAACAAAGGAGCACAGAAGCTCAGCACCCTGCTCCTGCAGATGGGGGGCTGCCCAGTAAACAGGCTCCAGGGAGGTGGGAACACCCCAGTCCTACAGCATCCTACTGCCCAGCCAGCCTGCCTTATGCTATTTTTAAAAATTATTATTATTATTATTATTGCTGAAATGGATACGGAATCGTTCTCTTGGGGCTTTGCACAATTTTTTTATTTTGCTAGGCTGCATTTTCTTTTGCAGAAACCTGATTTTGATGTAAATCTTGTAAACAGGGGACTAGCTTGTTCAAATGCTGAACACAAAAGCTCTTCCAGAGAAGTAGATCAAAAGTCTGCGGTTGACTTAATGAAAGATAGACTGAAAATTGGGATGGGAAAGTCTGCCTGGATTGGGAGGGGGGGAAGACAGATTTAAGGGGTTGTTAACTGCCTGAGAGTACATTGGAGGAGAGAGGCAAAATAACAAGAAAGGGTATGGGAGAAGGGCCCTTCATTTTTATCACTATAAATGCCCTCGATTTACAACATCCATTGTTAAAGCTCATATAAAATGGATGCACAAATGCTAAGTGCTAAGGCAAATGAAAAGTTCAGACCTTTAGAAAAATTGTTCAATATTTAAAGTGTTTTCTTTGCAATCATCTGTACCCATTTTGATTTCAAGTTGTGGTCCATTCCTGAAATTACTACAGGGGATAATTACAGTTGGGTTTGGTTTTTTTTCACAAATGAAGCAGAGACGGAACAAGAGAAGCAGCCAAGCTGTCAATATCATGGCAATAATGCACAGACATTGTCTTGCCTTGACACCAAACCCACTGATCCTCCCTCCACTGCCACCAACATAAAAGAAAATGAGTGGGGAGGATGCGACTGCACCGGAGCACCCGGAGAGGCTTCAGGCACAGGCAGAGTGGGGAGAGGATGCTCTTAGATGAGGTTTGATCACTCCTGGATGTGTTTTTTGCATAGTTTTGAACCCTGAGGGGATTAAATGTTTCTTTTTAAGGGGAAACCAAGCACCAGCCACACCTCGTGCTCCTTTGCTGGGCTCTGGCAGGCTCAGAAGTGAGGCTCATCTCCCTCCATCCAGCCCAGCACTGCCAGCCTCTTTCCTATGGAGAAGATTTCTACCAGAAATGGGATGAAAGGTGACGTTGGATAATGCCATAGTGCAAGTAAAACCCAGCTCATCATCACCCCAGACCATCCTGCAGAGATGTGGCCATAAACCACTGCTGAGCCAGACATTCTGTGCAGGAAATGTGCAGAGCTCTGAGATCCCATCACTGGGTACAGAGAAGCAAAACAGTTAATGTTGGAAAGGAAAAATCATCCTGCTTTTGCTTTTATCTAATCTTAGCTGGACACAGCAGATTATGCAGAATACCAAGGAAAGCAGCATAAGCAAGATCCTTTGGTACTTGAAAGTATCCACATTATCTTCAAAATAAATCATGCCCATTGCCCCTTTGAAGTTCTGTCACTATTTTTAATCACGGAGCTGGGGCTTGGCATTTTAGGTGAATTCATCAGTAATTTATGCTAATAGATTTCTGTGCTAATGCTGCACACACATCTCCAGATCTAGATGCCAGGGCCACGATAACCACTGGAATATCAGCACATTCACCACCAGCCCCGAGCTGTGCCCCTACCCCAAACCTTTCTGCACCCTCAGAGGGAACCAGCTTAATGTAGAATAATGTGAAATGAATCCTGCAGAATATCTCACCTGTGAAGGGTGATTATCTCTCTTTCTCATCTCAGAAGGATGTTAAATAATAGGAGGTCTGGTTTTGAGGCAGAAGAAGAGAGGTGTAACCTTCATGGATGAGGGGCTGTGCATTTATTAGCCAGCAATGGAGGGATGGGAGAGCAACTGGATCTGCCTGGAACAAGGCATGGGAAGTGGATCACACGAGTGGAAGCAGTAACCTGGTCATTTGGCCCTTGGGGGGGGAAAGCCAAAAGCACAGAGGAAACCCCCAACTCCAACACTGCCAAGGAGGAGCCTCCCCAGGGGAACCCTCTCTGCCCCACCTGCCATGGGCAAGGACCTGAAGTCCTGCTGACATTTTGGGCCAGCACTCAAGTGACACAGAAGTAGTATCTAAACCCACACTTTATGCCCCGATTCCCACCCAAGTGTTGGGACAGGGACAGACAGACAGCACTGCCCAGAGCTGCAGCCCCTGGCACCTCTGTGTCACCCTGTGCTGCTTTGGGACAGGCACCTCCTGAGTCTGCTGTGACCCAGAACATCCTGGGCAGACACAGCCCAGCCTGCAGGATGCTGCTGAAACAAAGCCTCAGCATCCACTGCTTCCAACTTCTCAGCCTGTGCTGGGAGGGAGCAGTCCCACTTTTCCCAGGACTGGAAATCAAGCCAGGGAGTTCCCTGTCTTGCTAAAGGTTCTGTAAAATTCATATTGGACTCTGGATTTATTTTATTATATCCCTTCTTTAGAGATTCTGTGAAACACCCAGCTTCAGTGGAACTTGTGCCCTTTGGCATAAACTTTCCCCAAGTTTCAATTCAGCTCCCATGCCTCCCTCCTCTCGTATAGTAACAGAGAAGCAGAAGAGAAAGAAAAAGCATTAATGAGTCCTAAATTAAAATAAAATCTCAAATTCTACTGGAATTTGCTCAAAAAGAAAGAGAATCAATCGCAGCCTTTTCCCAGCTCTTTAAAGCAGCCTTATATTGTTTCTAAAGGAACAAAAATCAATGAGAAATGCTTCTTATGGTTCATTTTTTATAGCTCAATACCAGCTATGCAATTTGGTTGACAATTATGAATGATCTGTTATATCATCTTGCCCTTTTTCTGCTACCCAGCTTGCCAAAGCCTGCAATCATGTATTATTGCTTGCAGGTACATCTTTAAGTATTGGTTTGCTTTCCACTTTTCTACAATGATCATTCAGAAATAAACTGAATTTGCTGATCAATTCCATTGACTTGAAAGCCAGAGTTATTAATGCCTTCAGTTTGTTGCTGGCTTCTAAACTTTTCTGATCCATTAGATACGAGGCCCCATTGATTGAAAACACACATCCTCAGAGCATTATTTTTTCAAGGAAAAAAACAAAGAGGTTTTTACAGCCCCTTTTCCCCAGGAGGCTCAGTTGGGTTTTTAAAACCAGCACGAGATGATAATGTGATTTCACCACAATAACTTCCTTTGTGGGTAAAAGTGACAAAGCTATTTTTGAAGTGCCTCATTAAAGATGACTTCATTTTATTTTCAAATCATGCATTCATTCTTCTCTTTCATCTTCTGCTTACATTTTCCTAGACCCTTCCTCTATGATCTTTGGCTGCTTGGATCCTCCACTCCACGAGCTCAGGGCAAAGATTTCTAGAAAAGCAGGAGCTTTGGTCAGACAAATCTGTATCAGATGAGGAGGGTGAGAGAGGAGAGCATGAATTAGAGGCCTGGCACTCTTAAAGATGCTTTTCCTCTGTTTGCACAACACCTGTTTATGTATTTATGTTCCTTACTGGGAAGTTACATCCAAGTGGAAGCGTGCCTACTGAGAAGGACACTGATAGTGACCTGATATGAAGCAGGTCCTAACTGCCATGGGATCCCTTCAAACCCCTTAAAAATCTAAAGAAAAAAAAAAAAAAAGCAGCGAAACGACTTACTTTGGAAGTCACATTGGCTGCATTCACTTCTGCAAGTCATTTCAACACGTTCTGAACCTGGAGCTAACGAATCAACTTACTGAAGTCAGAAGGTACTTGAAGATCAGATCTGAAGTGCTCAGCATCTGGGGAGATCCAGTCCCCCAGGAGGTCACCTCAGCCCCAGCAATGCCACCAGCAGAGCCCACGAGCCAGCTCTGACACCTCTGAGTTTCCTCGGGGCTAACTCCAAAATAACACTTTTGAAATCTCCCCGTGACAAACTTCTCTGTTATCAGAGCAATTTGAAAATGACCAAAGTAATCATTGTCTTATTTGGTGATGAAGAAACAAATCACTTCATGAATCCCTGGCAGCTGGGCTCCCTAAATATTCCAAACCTGCCAGGGAACTCTTGGAGCAAGTCTAACAGCAGCTGACTCCAGTTGAGGATATTCCTAAAAATGTCCGATTGATCCCAAGAGAGGAGGATTGTCCATTCTCCCCTGAAGCAACCTTGCTGGCATAAGAAGAAGGTGTTTGGGAATACAGAAAGGCAAACCTGGCTCTGTCTGCCAGGGTGACAGCTCCCTCTGTGTGACACAGTGTGAGGGGACACGCCACAGAGTCAAGGGCTTGGGCAGCAGGAGGTGGTGGGGCTGCTGGTAGGGGAAAAAACCACCCAATAAACTCCACTTAAGGGGTTTGTACTTTCAAATAATTGGCAAAGAGTGCAGAGGTTTTGCCTTGTCCTTGTTTCACCAGGTGTCCTGCCTGGCACCTTCTGGAATGTCAGAGGGGGTGGATGAATTGTTCAGGGAAGGAAGTCAACACTTTGGGGGGAAGGGGAGAGGAGAGCATCAGTGTTTTCCCTTATTAGTGGCTTGTGATCTGGAGCATGTGATGTGTGCATGTGGTGGTGGACTTGAGAAGGAGGAAAGGGAGAGACATTCCCTGAAGCCATTTCTGCTTTTTCTCCTCCACGCTTTTGGAGCATCCTTGGGGAATGCCCTTTCCACAGAGGAGTGTAGTTTGGAGGAGAAGGAAGGTGACACATTCTCAGGGAGGTTATTTACAAGTGCTCTTTTCCAGAGATCAATGTGTTGAGCCTGGTGAAGAATGATTTCAATTTTGCCTTTAAAACTTGGATCAAACAATGCTGACAAGGCAAACTTCCCCCCATCCACAGATTAAACTTGTTCTCCTGTTTTTAATCGGGGTCTGAGTGCATTGCCTGCCAGCAGGCTCTCAGTGCCCTGCTCCTTGTCTTTTAGCAGCCTCTGAGAGCACACTAAAGAAATGAGCCATGTGCAGAGGCAAATCAGTGAAGATGCTCCTGATGCATCAGTGCAGTGTCAGCCCTGGGAGGGCCCCGCAGGACAGAACAGAAAAAGCATTCTGAGAACTGGGGAAACTGGGTGCAAAGGTAAGAAAAACTTGTGGTAGTGGAACAAACGACATTTAATTCTGGATTACTACTTCTTGTGACCTTGAACAGCTCCCAGGGATGGAGGGCACGTTGGCAGTGTGAGGACACGAGTGTCCTGTGCAGTGTCTGAGTTGAGAAGAGGTCTGTATTCAAACATCCAAAGCAATTTATAGCAAGAGGTACCCTTGGCATACAGTGTCTCCTGGGAAACGACTGTCTAGCTGAGGTTGATCACCCTTGACTTCACCTAGAGCTGTTTACTCCCTAAGCCAGCAATTAACCCCACTGGCTCCACATTAAAGTGGAGTAAACCCAGTAAAAGCAAGAGCTGCTGCTGAACCCAGTGACACCTCCTGCCAGCCCAGCTGCACCCAGCCCCTTGCAGTACATAGAACGTGGTGAATTTGGGCTTTTTCCAGAAGAACACGATTCCTAAAATATTGCCTTTACTGGTTCCAGTAAAGGGCAAGTCTTTCCCGAGAAACTCTGGGAGCATTTGCTTCCCCAGCTTGTCCCCTCTGCAGAGCTCTCTGCTTCTCCCTGGAGAGAGGAACATCCCTGCAGCCTGGTTTGAAAGCCCAGGAAAGCAGTCTTGGTTTGAAAGCACTGGAAGGAATGCCCTCAGTCCCAGCTAACAAACTGCAGCTAGAGAGGGAAACTGGGTACCCCTTGTCTTCCAGGGCTGCAAAGCTCCTCGGGCAGCAGAGGCTGCAGGAGCAAGGGGCTGTGACAGTGCCAGTGCCAGAGCATCACTGCTGCTTCCTGAACCACAAACACCAAACAGCCACACACAAGCAAAGCTCCAAGCTTTGCTCTTTAATCCTGGATGCCTACAGCATTTCTCTCCTCACCCAGGAGGTCCCAGCCCAAACTCAGCACCGATTTTCTGGGATGCTCTCCTCCAGCTGGGAGGGCTGAGGATGCAGCTGACCTGGGGGTCACCTCTGTCCCCTCACTGCAGCCTCGCATCCCCCCCGTCACCCTTACCAAGGCAGTGGGTGTGCTGCTCTCTCTGCTTGCTCTTCATTTAGCCTCTGAATTGTAAAGCATGATTAAACTTGTCCTTAGCCACTTCAGAGTGGCAGACACGGCTGCCACGCTTCGCCAGCACTTGATTTATTAGTCAGTTCTGCATGACTTTAATCTACTTGGAGGATTCTTTTTATTATATATTTTTTTTCTAATTCTTAAATGGGTATCTTTATATTTAATCTCTTGTCAAACTACTCCTTACCTGATCTCTAAATCATTAGCACAAAGGTATGCAGTAGCTTCTCTCTCCAGGACAGGACCAAGCCATCCCATGGCAGCTTTCAGGCTGTATCTCACCAAAACACATGGAAGCATTATATGACAATTGTGATTGCTTTCCAGGAAAGATATATGTTCACTTCCAATCAAAACATAAAGGCACCTGACTTCCCTGTTCCCTGAGGTACAACGTGCAGAGGAGCACTAATGCTGGTTCTGTGTCATTTTGACCTTTCTTTATTAAAAGGAGTCAGACAGTCCAGCACAGTCCATCTCCCCCAGCCCAGGACAGAGTAGGCAGCACCACAGCCAGAGCCCTGTATGGACTGAAGTGCCTTGGGGAGAAAAAAGATGGAGGATTTTGATCAAATAAAAACTGTACAGAATGCATAATTTTGGCAAGACCTCCCTCTCCCTTCCCCCAGTGAATGCTTATGAAACCAAATTCAGTTATGCAAAGTTATTCATTTTTTGCTCTCATATTTTAAAAAAGCCAACACAAAATGTTTCTCTGTATACAAACACTTTAAATAGCTAATGTTTACTGGACACAGTTTGGGTTTTTCCCTTTACATTGGAAATAAGCAAAAGCTTCCCACAGAAAGTTATGGAAATAAAGGATGGAGACCTGTTATTTTTCCCAGGGTTTTTTTTTCACATCAGGTTTCAATATGCAAGTCATGTTCCCACCATGGAGTGGAAAGCCATGCAGAGCACAGACACAAAAATCTGTGAGGATTTTTGTGGGCACCATCTAAAATAAGGCCACATCAGCTCTGTTACTTCTACCAAGATCTGCTTAGAAATCCTATTCCTCTGTCTCATGATCAAAGAGAAAAGACACATGGAAATAGCAGCAATGAAATTGAAATGGTGCTTTTCAGATCCACATTTAGAGTCACAAGAAGGAAATCATCATGTCCTGTAGGAGGCAGCTCCTCAGCCAGCACCGAGCAGGGAGCTCTGCTGCTGGGATCCAGGTCTGGGGCTGTACCAGCCTTCCCCTGGGACTGAACCAGGGAGAAGAACCAAACCATGCAAATCCTGGCAACATTAGCCAGTCCCCAGTACCACCATCACCACTCTCACTGGGACAGCTGGGAAGAACTGGGAAAGCCAGGGAGCATCTTCCAAGTTACGCGTCAAAACCCGATTTCTTTTCCATCTTTTGAAATCCGTTTTCTCTGTTTCCTTAACACCTCTGAAATGCCAAATAAACATCCGATTTACAGGAGCTAATAAAAAGCAGGACTTGTCTCCTCCTGCCACAGGAAGCCTCCCACACTCCCCTTTCACACCATAAATACCACACGTTGCACTATCCCCTTCCAACAGCAAGCTGCTCGTTGCTTGCTAAGCTGAAAAGCCCCAAAATTAACCTGGTGCCCAGGCACCAACAGCTGGGAATAGCAAGTACTTAATGGCACATCAGTCTGGTTTTTAAACAGAGCCTCAAAGGAGGGTCAGAGTCCCCCCACACACCAAACCCAGCAGCTGGTGGAGGTTTTCCCTCTGTCTGCAGTCACCTTTGGGGACAGGGAGTGTGGCTTTCACTGAAAGACAATTTTTGTGTGCAACCAACCAGGCAGAAATATTTTGAAGCACCCGTGTGCCAGGTTTTGTTCTGCCTAGGTACAGCCAGATCCAGTCACATCTTCCCCACCCTACATTTAAACCTTCTCTGAATGTGCTGGAACAATCGAGAAATTTGCTGTGAGTTGGAAGCAGGCCGGAGTTTGCAAGGAAACTGGGAAAGCAGACTGGCTGCAGCTGGCCAAATTAATTCCCAGTATAATTCCACTGAAGTCTGATTTTAACAGGCATTCGAAATAACGTGCTCTTTTCTTGCCCTTTGCATGGGTACAGGAAAAAAAAAAAAAAAAAAAAAAAAAGGTATTAACGACTCATTCCAAATCTTTGCATGGGTAATTAGACATGTGGATAGTAAAGTGCCCTGTGCACTCATGGGCTGGCAGGTGCCCAACCTTCTGCTCAACCAGTTGGTATACTTGTACGGGAGAAAAAAGGAGATACCCTCCCTGGGTTTCATACAATGGGCCGTGCTCTGAAGCTGACAGGTCAAAAATAAATCGCATGAGAATTTATCGGAAAGCCGAGGAGCATACCAAAATTTTTTGTAAACTGGTTCCATGTAAAGATAATTGCAAGCAGTTTAATTCTGCAGTCTCTAATTTTCTTGTCTGAGTAAGCAGGCATAATTTACACCCATCAGTTGCAAATGGCTTCTCCTACCAATCCTAAAGATAGAGGGCTTTTTCTTTTTTTTTTTTTTAAGAAAAAAATATTTCCTACCTCTGCAGAAGGAGGACGAAAAAATACATGCAAAGGCCATCCGACACAAATACGTATTTCCACCCAGCCCCATTCAAAAGATCACATTGCAGGCACAGCAAAAGGAGCACCTGACAGAGCTGACTGGCCAGAACAGCTTCCCTGTCAGAGGATGAACACGTGGTGGGATAAAGATAATAATTTAAACCGGTCTTACTTACTCATTTGTTCCCTGCTGCCCTTTTCAGCCTGTAAGACATGCTACAATTGTACAAATTTGCCTGCTGCCATGCAAGGCTGATGAGGAGTGGGGGCACACACAGCCTGCACACCCAGGGATGCTCTAAGCCCCTGGCACCAGGAGAGCTCCATCCCTGCTCCTCACCACCACCTCACATCCAAATGGGCAACTCCTTCCATTCTCCCAAATTTCTGCTGCCTTGACTGCTGGGAAGCAGAGAGCCAGGTCACACAGGACCAGCCCACCCCCAGGTTCAAAGCCAGGATCACATCAAAGAAGTGGCTGATCAAAGAGTCCCTGCCCAGAGGATCCCACTGCCCGGGAGATCCAACCCAGCCATGGCCACCCCAGCACCGGTGCTGGAACCTTTCCCACCACCCAGCACCCTCTGGGCAGTGTCCTAGCTGAGCTCTTGGCTCCTGCACCCACTCGCTGAGGAGGGGCCTTGCAGGAAGGTGGGAGATGCCAACAGACCGAGGGGGCAGCCTCTGATCTGCTCCGAGACCCCGAGACCCCACGTGCAGCTCTGGTGAGAGTTTTTCCCTGGAGCGTTGGCCCCTACAAACATCCCTGTGAAAGGACTGGAGCAGAGCAGCCAGTACCAGCTGGTACCAGCCAGTACCAGCTCCCTTCTAGCTTTCAGTTTTCTGCAGAAGGTTTCTGCTCTCTGGTTTGACAGGAGCTCTCGTGCTCCCAGTGCGTTTCCCTGCCTCTCACGATAATACATTCAGCAGAACCAGATAAATTTCAAACCAGCTATTACACCACAGTATGTTCCAACACAAATATATGCAGCGTAGTGCAGCAACAATTCTTTTAGGAGTATTATTGCGAAGCACAGATTGCAGGAAAAAAAAAAAAAAAAAGAAAGCACATTTTTTCCCCCCGTGCCCTTGGTGCCCACCCAGATCCCCGGCACCACACGCAGACCCCACACAACACACACTGCCCGGGCAAGCTGCACAGAAACACTGACAGGGAATAAAGCTGAGACTAAAAAAAAGACGTGAGGAATCTCCAGATGTTCAAATCATCTGTCCAGCAACATGCTGGACAACATTTGGGGGTTTTTTCCCATTTTTCTCAGCACCTCCCACCCCCAGGTCCGCGAGAAGCCCGGGCTGGGGAGAAGCAGAGGGAAAAACAAACACTTTTCCTATTATCAAGGAAATGCTGAGCAGGGGATGGAAATTTTTCCTCTGTCCCCTTTACAACAAGGAAGATGTAACACAAAACTACAAGAAGTTTGGGGGGACAAACACTGTTTCTTGCTGTTTGCTTCTGCAAGAGCTGCTGGAGGGCGGTGGCACCACCCGTCCCGGCTGCTCACAAGGAGTCGATGTCTCTGGCAGCAAAAAAGCCTGAATAGCCCCAAACTCCTGGGGAGGCAGTGATCCCCGTGGGTGCTGCAGTGCCCAGCCCAACACAGCCCTGGGCAGGGCAATTACAGCTTCCCAGATTATGATTATTTCAAAAGGAAACCCGAGGGTACCTAAACTTGCCATTTAAAAAACTAAACAATCAAACAAACCAACCAAACAAAACAAAGCAAACAAAAAATAAAAATAATAATAAAAAAAATAATAATTAAAAAAAGAAGAAATTACTTGGCACAGACTGCTGCAGAATTAAAATCTGAATGGTAAGAGGAGGAAGAAACAAGCACACGATTAGAAAAGAAAGGAGGAATCCTTCACCATGGGTGAACCTGTAAACTGCAAGCTTTAAATTTAATTTAGCAAGTCATCAATCAAGCTGTTGGGTGTCCAAACGAAGGTCTGGCTGGGGCTGCTTCAGTAGAGGGCACTCAAGTCCCAGAAATCTGCATCTGCCAGGCCCGGTTTATTTACTCGCGGGTATTTCAGGAGAGGAGTTCAGCACATGAATCTTGGTAATACGAGCACTGGGCCTCATAACTCACATTGATTGTGGTTATATTACACCTGATGCATATAAATCTAAACAAAACGCCTGTGGATGTAGCTAATTCAAATGAACCAGTTTAGATACCATTAAGAAAAAAATAAAGACAAGCCTCTTTTTTCTTCATTAGCACAGAAAAATGCCATAGCTATAGAAATGCTTACATCTCTTTCCTCAAGGTTCACACTTTGGCTGCTCGACTGAGGCATGAATCTTATTGGAGGAGGTCTTTTGTCAATCAGCATTTTTTCCCTAGATATTAATAATTTCAACATTTTTTCCACTTCTGCAAGCTGTTCCTTTTCATATTCAAAAATAAGATGTCTGACATTCATAGTCTTTCGAACATCCATAAATATACAGCTTTATATGTAGGTGATTGGATTCAGATTTTTATGCATATAAAAAGCTCCTAAAACACACAAGTATCAGCGTCCTGTGTAATAACCAATGCTCTAAATACCTCGTGTACTCACTGCAAAAAAGACAGTATGAAAATCTAGCATATCCAAATATCCTTACAACAAACCAGGAATAACCAAATGACTTCTTCTGAAGTGGCACACTGTGTTCCTAAGTTATAAATACAGCAGAGAGTGTGCACTAACTGATGCCCTATGAAGTGATGAATTACTGCATTAAAGCTATTTTCACAGTGGTTGTGAGCTAGGCCAACACCTGATCTTTTAACATCACTCTAACAAACCACAGAAGAACACAAAAGCCCCTCTGCTACCTTTGACCATCCCTCAGCAAGGCCCCTGAACTGGATCCAAACCCAATGTCCCCCAAATCCTGTCCCCCAAGGGGGGCTCAGCCCAGCATCCCACCCGCAGCAGGGCTGGGCAGCACTTACCCCAGAGCCATGCTGAGATGGAGCCCAGGTCCTGCAAGATGCTCTGCTGGTCCTGCAGCCACCTTTGCTTTTTTCAGCCTTTTTGTCTTTGGTGTAACGAGGTGCTGATGGTCCAGCTCCCCCATAGCAGCTGAGAATGGAGCCAATGGCTTGAGGTCATTGCTGGCAGGTTTGGGGCAGGCAGAGCACCCACAGGTGAGCACAGAGTCAATCTTCTTGCTGAGGGGAAAATAACCTTTAGCAACTATGGTACAGCATCTAGGAGTGGTTTTTACAATATCCCTCTCATTCATGCTGACCTGGAGCAGCCCTGGGCTCCCCTGGGAGGGCAGCAGGATGGAGCCAAGCTGCAGGGAAGGGATGGGGCTGGGGGTCAGGGTGGGAGCACAGGAACGTGAGGAAGGGGAGCACAGCCATGAAATGCTGTCCTGCTGCATGCTGCTCAGATTCCTGTGGGAAGGAAAAGCCATGTCAGCCCCAAGCAAGGAGACCTGCAACTGCAGAGGCCACTTCTGCCTCCTGTCCAGGCACACCTGGCCAGTTTGCTATCCAGCTTCTGACTGCTCCTGTCCTGCCTTTTGGAGCAGCTCAGATTTCCTTCCCTGACCTACATACACAACCAGGACCACTCGTGGCCTCCATACACCCATCAGATGCTAATCAAATAAGACAATAAGAAATAAACTATTTGTGCTGGTACTGCAGGAGGATGCAGAGGCTGCAGCAAAGGTTAGAGCCTTGTTAGTGCCTGGTGCCAGCAGCAGCATCTTGACACCAATGACCTAACAGAATATATCATCCTAGCTACATTTTAATTTAAACAGCATACAAAATCTCAACCTCTTGTCCCAAGTTACTGAAAATCAAACCCTCTTCTCCACATGCTGGAGTCTGCAAAGAGTAAAGAACCAGCACTGAAGTGCAAGCCCTCTCTGTACTCTCCCTCCCAGTAGGTTTGTGGGGCTTTTTTAACTCCAGGTGCAGAGACTCACCAGGTTGTGACATTTAATTTTACAACAAGTTCACAGAAACATCTGTCCTTCGTTTAAGCGATAAGTAAAGAAAAATTCTTCCATGCCCTTTTGCTAAATCTTAAGCTTTTTTTTTGTGCCACGAGGAATAAAAATACCCTGCACATGAGAGACCCTTTTCTCTAACTGTCTTTGACACTGGTGAGATTTCCTGCTGCCAGTCGGGGCCTCAGCCTGCCCACCATAAACTGTAACAACAGAGCTCCTTTGAGATCCAACTTCTGCACCACGCTTTGAAGATGCTCAGCGGTGCCTCTGCCTCTTTGGCTTGACTCTTAGGAGTAGGAAAAACTCTCTTCCACTGTGACATAAGGCTGAGAGCCCGGGTCATGCTCAGGGGTGCCTCCCCATCACCCCAAACCGAATTCAACCAGAGCTCCGAGGTCCGGAGGGTCTCTAGGAGGGGCTGGTTACACCAGCGCCTCCGGGAGGGACTGGTGCTGCCATGGGCGTGCAGAGCCCACAGGGACTCCTCTGGCTTTTTCCTTCCCATTCCGGGATAAGGACAGTTCCCTGATATCCTGGCTGACCCCCCGCAGCTGCTGAGGCTCAGAAACAGCCAGAGATCAGAGACCACCGCGATGGGCACGCAGGGAAACCCCTCCCCGGGACGGGCGGGCAGCCTCCTCGCTCTCTGCTCTCGGGTGAAACACCCGGGAACTTTTCTTTGGAGTTTTAGACAGATAAGGATTTGGTGATGTCCCGTCCTCCAGCTCAGACGCTCAGGCTGCGGGAGGCTGGGCCGGGATGCGCGGTTTTTGCGCGGGAGGTGAGGAGGTTTTCCTGGACAGAGTGCTGCTGGGGAAAGAGACGTCCGAGGAAAATTAAAAGGATGAACAGATATGGAGTAATAGTATGTTTGTAAGAAAATTAAAGATTTGCTCTTCAGATGTTCCAGGCGATGTAGTTAGCAGACAGCTGGCAAATGGAAGCGATTGGAAATGATGGAATAGATCAAATTATTTAAATGAGAAAAATAAATTCGCCCCAGTCTAGCCCAGCGAGTTGACAAAGCAGCCTACTTATGTGCTGCATGTGCAGCCCTTTGTCTCTGTCACCGAGGTCATTAAACTCCCGGCTGCGGAGCCCGGGCTGGGCGGGTACCGCTGGAGGTACCGCGCTCCGGCGGCCCCGAACCGACCCCCCAGTACCCGGGAAGGGCCCCGGCGATGCTGCCCTGCCTCACCTCAGCGGCGGGGCTGTCGGGGACATAAGGGACCCACGGGAACATAAGGGACAACGGGACCCTCGGGAGCTCGGAGGACAAGGAGCGCCCCGGAATCCGCGGGGCAGGGCACCGTCGGGGAAAGAGAATCGTTGGTCCCCGGGACTACCGCAGCTCCCGGTCCCCTGGTCCTTCACGTCCCTTGGTCCCCCCGGTTCCCCCGCCCCGCCGAGGGTCCCCGGCCGCCTCCCGCCCCGCGCCCGTCGACGGCGCTGCCCGGCGG
>JAAWXA010000045.1:2027363-2044854 GCA_038090715.1 Florisuga fusca
GTACGACTGGGCTGGGCTGGGCTGGGCACGGAGCGGCTGCCGCGGGACGGGCCGCACTAAGATGTGCCATGAGCGGTCCGGCCTCGGTGCCGACCGGCAGCTCCGCCTGAGCCCCGGGCAGCAGCCGCCCGCTCCCCCGCTGCCCCGGGGGCCGTAGGGCCGCCCCGGCCCGCGCCCTCCCCAACGATGCCCCATCTCTGGCCGGCTCTCCGCGGCGTGCTCTGGGAATACTGGGCAGCGCTCCTGGTCGGCGGCTTCTGGGGCCAGTGCTCGCACGGGATGCCGCATGTCATCCGGATAGGTAAGGCCGCCTCTCCCCGCGGGGACCGACCCGCAGCGGCGGCGGCGACAAGTTCGGGGCGCGGTGTCGGGGCGGGGGACACGCTGAGCGGGACCGGGAAGGAGCGGAGCGATGTCGGGAGCGGTGCCGGGGGGACGGCACGGCGAGACCCGGGGCTGGGAACCGTGAGGAGAGAAGAGGGGGTGCCGAGCTCCCGGAGGGGGATGCTGAGCCTGCTCCGAGGAGGGCTGCGGTGCCCGGTGCGGGGAGAGCTGCTGTGCCCCTGGAGAAAGGGATGCTCGATGCGAGGAGAGGTGCGGAACCAGGGCACAGAGGATGCTGTGCGGCTGAGAGGAGGGGTGTTTGCCTGCTGCAATTGGGGCTGTGCAGAGGTGCTTTGACCCAGAGTCAGAGATGCTCAGCAGCACAGAGGATGCCAAGAGGCTGGTTACACCACAGCCGCTGCTGAGGGCAGGGCATGTTTCATTCAGTCGCTGAGGTTCCGAGGAAAATTAATTTTTAATAATGTTACATAAAGTAATTGCACAGATAACAGCTCGGGAACAAGTCTATGATCTTTCTTTTTCTAATTAAATGGGATACTTGCTTTAAGCATGTTGTGTAAAGGATGGAGCTGTTTTCCTGCTACATCCCATGTACTTTGACATCTGTACACAGTCCCAGGAATCTGCTGCCTGGCTAGTAAAAAATGTAAGGACAGGTTTACCTGACTTTTCAGGGACGAAATTCTAACCCAGAGAAAGTAGTGGAAGCTGGATACCTTTGTGAATAGTTTAAAGTTAAAAAATGGGTCTTACCCATCCCAGTGCAACTGCATAGCAGTAGTGTGAAAGCCAGGAAGAGAAAAATGCCAGTCCTGAGGGACAGCTGCTTCCTGAAGTGTCACTTCCAGCACGGTTTCAAGCAACTGCATGGCCCAAATCATCTCACGGACAAGGGCTTGATTCCTGCAGGGTGAACATCTGCTCTTCCCTGCATGTCTGTGAACAAGGCACTCCATGCAGACCAGTCCTGTGCGTGCTGTAGTGCCAGGAGTGCTGGCAGAAAAGGTTAATGGACACACTGCTGGGGCCTGGGCCCTGGCGGCTGCTGAACTTTACCAAGAGCCAAGCTGCTTGGTATGCTCAGCCACAGCCTGGCACAGCTGGAGATGTTTTGTGCAACAGAAACCCACCCCCAGGAAAGCTCCCGTGGGTGCTGATGGGGCACGCTGGTCCTCACCAGCCCCACCAGCCGAGGAGGGAGTAGGGTCCCATTGCAGAACCCCCCAGTCTATCCCCAGCCCTGAGCACCAAGTACTGCACCCACGTTCCTCTCCCCAGCGGGTCCCGGGATGCAAATCCCTGTCGGGACCACGAGCTGTTGTGCCTGGGGGTCCTGTCGCTGCTGGGCTTTCACCTCTCCCTGTTTCCAGCTTCCCAGCAGCGGGCCTGAGCCGTGGTGGCAGAGCCAGCGTGGTGCCAGGCTGGGGCTCCGGAGGGGGCAGGCGAGGGGCGGCTGTGCAAGCAGAGATGGGGCTGAGGTGGCTGGGTGGGGGCTGCCGAGACCCTCGGGAATATCAGCGGGGCTTGAGGGAAGCGTTCAGGCTGAGGAGCATCCCTGTGGCTCTGTGGAGACGTTTATCCTCAAGCCCGGGTGCTTCAGTTGTCCTGAAAATGGGTTTTCTAGACAGGGATCAAAGCAGAACTGCAAAGAAGGACAGAGGAGCTTTCAACAGGGGAACAGCCGCCTGCCCTTCCCAAAATCACTTGGTTGCTCGGCTCCTATTCGCCTTCAGCTGGGAGGCTGCCCCGGGAGCTGAGCGCTGAGCTGGGGCGGACACAGCGAGGGGGAGAGAGGGAAGGAGGGGGGGAAGGAGGCAGCGAAGCAGGCAGCAGGCAGGGAGGGAGGGAGGCAGCGGGCAGGGCTGTGCATCACCTCCACCAGCATCTCCGTGCCTTCTGCAGGAAACACCCAAAACTGCAGAACCTCATTTTAGCCTTTTTCTTGATCAGTAAAATAAGAAACTGAAAGATCAGGGGGGAAAAAAGGCTCTAAAGGGGGATGCAGGGAGAGCCGTGGTTTTACTTTGCTCCCAGCTAAAACTGGCACCACTCTGACCTCTTTTTCAGCCCACTGGAAAATTGCAGCTTTACCCCCCTGCATTAATTTGTGCAAAGCTACCCTGGCTTTCAAGTAATTCTTTTAATTATTAGGTTATGCTACAAACACTTAAATAAGTATTGGTTTAGAACAGAAAATCAAATCAGAGAGAAAACAGGTAACTTTTCAAAGCTCTCTTGTTTTCCTACAAAGCTGACTATTAAAATAAATACATGGAGAGATACCTAAGAAAGGAAGGATAAGCCAAAAATGCTCTTTCTCTCCCAAGTAAAATATAAATATTTAATCTACACATCTAAACATAATCTATGCATATACAGGTACAATGAAAATCTGTGCCACATTGCTGGATTTTTTTATGAAGTATGAGTTTGTATCTGAAGCTTATTCAACAGCTGTTCAATTATTATGCAATCTGTTAAATATTTGAGAGTGCTGTATCAGAAACCACCAGCTAGATCTGCTGCACAACGAAGGTGCTCGATTCAGCTCCGAGTCATTCTACTATAGAGACAGATGACTGTGAGTGGAGTTATTCCATGTTTACACCACTGTGACTGAGAGTAGTCCGTGATGCTGCCAGCCCTGTCTGCGGATGAGATCAGTGAGATTACACCTGTTATTAAGTGCACTGAGCAGCTGAGTATTTGCAATACCATGCCCCTCATACACTAAAAGCAGTGAGTGCAAGATGATTAAGCTACCTGAGATAGCCTATTTATCTAACCTTTCTTTTAGATTAGAAACCAGTAGTAGCCTCCCTTCAAAGTGGCAGACGAGAGCTTGATGCCATTTTGTCGAGGCTGATGGCACCAGCCCTAACAAAGAAACTGGATGACTGGAACCTGTGTCCCAGGTGGAGCCAGGCGGGCACTGCGGAGCAGTCGGGCTCCCTGCCTGCCCTGCTGGAGCATCATCACAAATTACTGAGAGTGATTATTTTGATGGATGATGTGTTAGCAAGACCTACGTGCAGATCAGATGGATGCCAATGGGTTGAGATTAATAAGTAATCGTAAAAAACAGACCGCAGGAGCCATCAATCCAATTTTAGCCCTTGCATTTGTTGATTAGTGGGTCTGTTTGTGTTTCAGTGCTGCTGAGGGTGTGACACCAAACCCACACAGCCCCACTGCCATCGTTCCCCTTGGCCACCCCTGCTCCAGTGAGGAGAGCAGCAGAAGTGGCACCTGCCAGCCCTCTGCCACCCTCTGTGGGTGGGGGGTGACAGGCAGGGTCCCCAACCCACCCTGCACTCGGGTCACCCCACCCCACAGCTTCCTCGCAGTGCTCTTCCTCTGCAGGAGGAGGGTGCTCTGCCTGGGAGGGATTTCATTTTGCTGTCTCCATTTTCAAAAGGAATCACCTTCACCTCTGGGTTCTTGCTCTTGTTCTGGTGTTTTTTACTCAGGTTCCATTCCTGCTGATCTTTGTGGCAATGATTATACCTCGAGGATGTTTGAAAGTCCCACTCTTGTATCTGTGAAGTCTTTGTGAGCAGGACTGGGATCCAGCTAAGCTTTTAAACAAACAGTCCTGCATGGAGGAATTTATTGGGTTTTATTTCTTGTAGTCTCTTTCTAAGCTGTGTTTGCCTAGGGAAGGGGTCAGGGCATCGATTGTTTGTATGATTTGCAAGTAACACAGAAAAGACAATCAAATTGGACTGGAGCCTGTATAGAGAAAAAAAAAATCATTGATTGTTTCAAATAAATACATAGAAAACAAATTCTGTGGATAATTATGCTCCTCTGTGTGACTGGCTTTTCTGAGGCTTATTATGCCTGTCTGGAGTCTTATTTTGAAATCACCTTCCCACACTCTGCCAAGGAAGTTTTATTTTTAAAAGTAAAGGCAAAAGGAGGCTTCCCCAGGCTGGAAGAGGCAGTGCCATGGGGCTGGGAGCTGCACGCTGTGGGGCAGGGGGGTGCTGGAGGGGTGAGCCTCAGACAGAGGGGTGCAGTTTTCTGCTCAGCTCAAGCCTGGTGTTTGGCCGCTGACCTTCGGAGTGTCCTCCAAAAAAAAAAAATCGCAATTCCACGGAATCCCTCCCCACGGCTGGGAAGGGGATGGAACGCGGCGGGGTAGGAACCCGCAGAAATAGAACTGAGATCCCTAAGGTTCCCTCTCCCCGAAGCCAAGAGCTTCAGAGCCGCAGGTTCACAGCACCCTGCGAGCAGTCGGGGCAGAGCTCGCTCCTTGGGGAACCCCCCCGGGCAGCCGGGATGCCCCCAGCCCTGCCCTCGGGCTCCCCCCGGGGCTCCCCCCGGCCCTGCCCGGAGCTGGGGGGGGTTTCCTCGGCCGGGTGAGGCTGCAGGACCCCCGGTGCTGCCCTCCCCGTGCTGTGGGAGATGAGGGTCTGACCCCAGGAACCTGGCGGAGCTGATGGGCTGCTACAGGGTTCTGCTTTCTGCATTTTCACTGTCGCAAGCAAAGTGTTGTATTTTGTTTGTTCGTTTGTTTGTTTTTCCTGGTTTTCAATCATTTTGTTGCCTTTGTGCTTCCTCCTGCATTTCTGTGTGTACTTCTGTGGCCACGCACCCATTGCTCAAGCATTTAATGGCTGATAAAGTTATTTCAGGTCATGAGATGCTTTGTGTGTTAGATAACATGTTCTAGTAATTTCAGCAGGATATAAAGGTGGCAGTGTAAATTGTTTGGTGGCAAATTAATTCTGAATACATTTGAATAACAATGTTACCTCTTTATCGCAGTATGGTCTAATTATTTGATCTTGGCGTCCTCTAGAGAACTTCATACAGGAAATTAAGATCAAACCACAAAGCAGAAAAGAATGGCCCCTCATTCATCCTGGGGCAGGAGTACCACCAAAATAAGCAGACCTACTTAGTGCCAGGCTGCTTCCTCAGAGCAGGCACATGCCCCCGATGGCATGCACTAGCCCAGAGACCTCCTGCTCCCACCTGAAAGGCAGCAGATTTTCCAGAATTTGTGTGGACTTTGTGTGCACGGGTGGAGGTGGGTGCTCTGCCCTGGGGACAACAGGAGCCTTGGCAGTGACAGCCACCATCTCCTGCTGCATTGCCCCTCTTGGTTTTACCATCCACAGGGGCAAACACACTGCCACTGCTTCAAACTCAATTTCTCTGCCTCTGGATGGTTTTGTTGGTGGAACTAAACAGAGTTTGGTATTATGAAAAGATTTCTGCAAACCCTCCAGTCACACGCAGAACAGCACTAAATGGAACTCGCTCTCCTGCAAAGCAAGGTCTCTCTTGCCCCAGTAAATGAAGAGCTCATCTGGTACAGATCAGCAGGTTCATGAAATTAGCAATCTCAGATGAACTCTAGTTTCCCAGCCCTTCCCCCCTGCTCACTGTCCCCCCCATGCCCAGGGTCATGGAGTGGTCCAGGGCTCTGTGCCTCGCCAGCTCTCAGCCCGTGCCGGCTCCTGGCCACCTTCCCCCTCTGGCCCCTAAGGCTGCTCTCCTCTATTAGCTATCAGCACTAATTCCCGAGCATCTGCATGGGGTAGTTCTGCCAGAATAGCTGTGACACTGGAGTCTCTCGTGGAGACACAGTATCACATAAAACCCAACACTGCACAGTCTGTTCGGAGCAAGCATTAAGCCTCGTAATCCAATGCACTGCGCTTCCTCACCCCTTCTGCCTCCCCTCGTTTTGGCTAGGGGTTTCATGTGATGCTGTCTAGACTCCTTTTTTCCTTTGCACACTTAGAAGACAGGCTGCTGGAGGTCTCTGGCTAAGGCAGATAAAGAGTTGAAAGGGGGAGGGAGGGGGAAGAGAAGCAAATGCAGGAGAGGAGCTGGGGGCTGAGCGTGAGGATGAGAGCGGCGCGATGGCGACGTTGCCAAAGGGACTGGATGTGAGCTGAGGAGTGTGGATTCTCTCCAAGGCAGGAGAAGCCAAGTTGCTGGGCCTGCAGATGTTGCTGGGCCGGCAGATGTTGCTGGGCCTGCAGATGTTGCTGTGTGCAGTGACTGGGGGGGGGATTCTGACACTCCTCCCGGGAGCCCTCGGGGCTCTGGGCCCCTTAGAGACTTGGCTTTGGTTTTTTCAGGCAGGAATTTCCCCATTTTGGGCTGATGTAGAGGGGATTCAGATGTGATGGGGCTTCACACGTTGCTGCTCTTCATTACCAGTAAAAGCAGGGACAATGTGCTGGTATTTGTAGCTCATAATAAAGCCTAAAATACCTGCAGGTCCTTACAGAAAGCAAGAGCCATGAAAGCAGGTGGAAGGCTCAGTTCCCCGCTTTGTCTCTGCTCCAGCACCAACCTTTCTGTGAGGCTGCCTCTGTTAACCCCTTCCGCTGCTCCCCAGGGCTCTGCAGCCTGCAGAGAACTTCCCCTAACACCACAGTTCTCAGGTTTGCACCATGGTGTTACCCGAGTGTTCATGAGCATCACTCCTTGTGATGAGTGAGGCACCCAGGATCCGTCCACCCGCAGACCAAGCCCCAGTCTGCACTTTTTCCTCTGAAGCTCAGCCTGACCTTCTTGCTGGAGTCACACAAACTCTGACACCAAAGCATGGAGTATTTGCACCTTGGATTAGGAATTCAGTCTCTGTTGTTACTGAGTCAGAAAAAACATCCCTGCTCAGGGAAGTTTTTAAGCAGACGGATAAACCAGCTGGTATTAAGGGAATAAAACCAAGGCTTAAAACCACAGAGATGTTCAGGTGGATTCTTGACCTTGGGACTTGAGCTTTGAGCAACCCTCTGGAGAATGGGCACCCACGGATCCCCCCGGGGGGGTTTGGATTGCCAGATACCAGGGCACTGAGCACATAACAAAGGCTTTTGAGGCGGATGGATTTAAATTAACGTTCCACCCTTGACGTCTGCCAACAGCAGCTTCAGGAGCATTCATTAGTGCCACTGCAGCAGCTCGGGTTATAAGGGTGGTTCGTTTGGCCAATAAGGAATGGGAAGGGGCCATTGGCTGCTCCTGCATAGGCCACTGGGTACTCATTAACTGGTAATGACATATGATTGCTACAGCCTGTCCTTTGTTCAGACTGGGGACTTAGAGGTGAACAGACCTGCTCTTTGAAGTCACCAGGACCCGGATTCAGAGGAACACAACCCCTTCTTAAAATAACAGAGCTGGTACTGCAAAATCCAAATTTGATCAGATGTGGAAGTGGCTGGTGAGAAACCCAGCATTACCTGTGGGTGGCTTTCCCCCACTTTAATGAATAGACGGCTGTCACCACTTACTTGTCTCTCAGAAGGAAGCAGTAAATAAAATCTGGTACAACCCACAAATTTAGCTGAGCTACGGCTGTCTGTTGGGACTGAGGTGTTAGACATGGTGGGTTCTTCTCCAGGGAATCCAAATCACTCCAAGGCAGTTGCAGCACTCATTTTTGACCTCACCCCTGGAGCACAGCCCCTGCCTGGGCACTGGGACTGGCAACAGCACAGGCTGAGCAGAGGATGTGAGAAGAGACTGGTGTGTGAAGGAGATAGCCAGGCCTGGCTCTGGGACCTGCACAACCCCAGCTCTGCTCTGGGGGTAGGAGACCACGCTGCCTGCAATGCACTGCATTGCACAGCACTGCCTGCACTGCACAGCACTACCTGTACTGCACTGCCTGCATCACACTGCCTGCACCATGCTGCCTGAACTGCACTGCACTGCACTGTACTGCCTGCACTGCACTGCCTGCACCATGCTGCTTGGGGCTGCATCCAGCCATGGAGTGTGCCAGGGGGGGTGAGCTGGTCTTTTTGTCATCTGTGAAGAATGCTGCATGTGTCCGTATGGCTGCCATGGCTGGGAGATGGAGGAGAAGATGCATCACCACCCAGATAACGTTTTCTTTAACCAAACAGGTGCTGCTGGGTCTGAATCACTCTGATTCATGCCTGGCTGGAGGGGAATTATTAATCTCGCACAGACTGCAGAAGGGTGGCCCGCATATATTTTCTAGTAAAAATTAGAGAAGATCAAGACCATTCCCTAACAGTTTCTAGAACCATTTTCATTTTTCTCCACAGAGAAGGAGCTCTGGCAGTGTAACAGCACTGCTGCTGCTTGGGTGGCAGCTGACTGCAGCAGAGGGAAGGACAGGGTCTGGTTCCTCTGTGTTGGAGAAGGAAAGACAATCTATCCTTGAGGAGCACAGTCCCAGCTACTCTCTCATTGCTGTCTTTGCCCTCAGCTTGACTCCAAGCTGCTTGGGCAAGCAGGTGGTTTCCAGAGAATTCATGGATTAGCCTCTGGGGCAGTGTCAGACCTGTAGGACACTTGGCAAATAACATCTTGCAGCAGTTTTCAATCACTGCCAACACATGGCTGGGAGCAGTTGCTCCATTTTCTGTGCTGAGAGTCACAGGAACAATATGGCACCAGGAAGGGACCTGGAGATTTTTAGAAAGGAAATAAATCTCATTTAGAAATATCCTTGTCATAATTTGCAGGAATATGTATTCTTTTCTCCAGGTTCCTGTTAGAGAAGTTTATCACAGACCATTTCAAAGGCTTTTCCCCAGAGAGCAACCATTAGGCACTGCCTTTCTAAAGCAGGGCTGTTAGCTTAGCTTTTGCTGCTATTTATTAATACTGCTATAAGGCATTTCAATTACATGCTTTACCTGAGTTGTTTAAAGCCTCTGACTCCACACCATCCCTGCTCCTTTCCCTGGGAAGCAGAAGTCAGCTCACCACTGAGAAAGGAACATGAGACAAACCTGCCAAAACCAGCCTAGAAAACCTGCTGGCCAGGTCTCTGGAGGGGCACCAAGGTGGACAGTTTCTCTGAGTCCTAGATATTCCATTTTTCATTTAGATTTTTCTTTGTTCTCCTTTTCTTTGCTCTGATTCCTGTAATGTTCCTGCTCCCTCTGCTTTGCCCTCACTGACCTCACTGCAGGAAGGGTGGGAGCAGCCCCACCAGGACCCATCACTTCCCAGAGAGCTTTGGGAAGGAAACCTGGTCCTTTAACACTGCAGAAATGCAAAATGTTTCCCCTTCATTGGATATGCAACAGAAGGTACACAACGATTAACCTCAAAAGTAAAAGCTTTTTCTTTGCCTGGGCAAGACAGATTTATAATATTTTCTCCTTCTTTTTTCACACTGGATTCTAAGTGCAGACAGTGATTAATTGGATAATCAATTTCCTTATCTGTGCAATACATTATAGTGATCCATCAGTGCCAGGTAATCAATCCAGCTTGGGGTTTTGAGTGTGTAAGAGTGTATGTATGTGTACTTGTACATATATTTCCATCCTGTATTACTGTCAGGCCAAATAACATCTCCCTTTCTGTGCTCCTTTTCCAGCGACTCTTGTTTATGGTGTGTAAAAGAAAATCATGACATTATATTACACCTTGTAAGTTTTACAGTACTTGAGAGGTTTATGCGGTATGAATGTAAAGGGCAATGCAATAATGCAAAGGGCACTGAGACATTTTTAAGCACAGAGGATACACACGGAGCTGCAGAGATAAATCTGGGTGGATAATCATCCCACAGTGTCTCTCCTATTTATGAGAGAAAAAAGACACTCGTTGCAAATCATGCTTGGGGTCACTTTTTCCCTACTCTCTGGCTCTGCTTTGCATTAGAGGATGCTCAAACTGTCCTCAGTCTAATTTGGGCTCTGGTCCCCAGTATTCTGGTGGTGCTGTGCCCATGCCCAGCACAAGTGGGCTCACCCTGCTGAAGGGCAGAGCCATTCCCCATCTCCCACGTGGGATGTTGGACTGTCCAGTCCAAGGGTTTGAGTAAATGGAAGATATTTGGCTGTTAACCACAGGAGGAAGAAGGAGGAATCAAAATTCCCAAGACTGAAGCTTACAGATGGTTGAGGTGAGGAAGAAGAGCCTGGGCCCACAGACTGCCCCCAGTTTGGGTGTTTGCTGCTGGAATCTCAGTTTGAACTGGGCAGAAAACTGCCACTGAGAACACGTTTGGTGTTTAGCAAAATTCAGACGAAGAGAGCAACTTCAGGGCACCTCACTGTTGGGAGGTTTCTTCAACAATCAAAAAATTAATCATTCTCCAATGTGAATATTCAGAATTCAGCATTTGTAATTAGCCATAGAATTGGAAACAAAATGCCAGTTCTTTCTGAGGTCAAGATAAGTTCTCTACATAGGTCACTGTTCCATGTGCTTCATTCAAAATCCAATTTGTTTTGTGGGCTTTCAATGGCAGCAACACTGATTATTATGCTATCTCCACATGTTCAGTGCTTTCTGTTGCAGGAAAAAAATTTTGCATTAATTACTTTCCTCCTTAACTGCCTGGCACAGAGCCAGGATTTTCCTGATTTGAACCATCTCATCAGAAGTTGAAAACTTAACTGGAGATGGGGAATCTGGAGCTCCCAAGCTGCAGAACCAGGCTGCTGCCTCCCAGCATTTCCCATCACACCACCAGCACCTTCCCCCAGGGACACTTTCCCCCCAGGACTGGGTCTGCAAACCCAGGGGCAGGAATGTCTCTGGGATGAGGAGAGGGGAGAGAAGAAGCTGTAGGAAAAGCCTCTGGATTGCTGTCCCCTCCTCTGGAGCCCAGTTCTGCAGAGGTGCAGCCTCATCTGTGCTGGCTGCAGAGACCCTGCAGCCCACCATGCCCCCACCATCCCTCTTCTCATTTTCCTGTAATGTTGTTACCATCACAGGGACCTGCAAGAAGGTGGTTCTTGGCTTAAATTTTTGGCCAATAAAATCTTAAAGATCTGTTCTTCCTTTATAGGGAAAGAAAACCATTTTCTTCCTCATTTTATGCACTTTTCTTCTCAGGAATTTTTATTTCTGCAGGATCAGGTTTTGTAGTCTTCACTAAGAGGAAATTCAAAATGAGTCCTTGGACGTTTAGCTTCAGGGTGATAGGGTGGCTTGGCTCATAACATTTGAATGGAAATGGAACCTTTATCTGCATCATGGGGAAGGGGTTATCCAGAAAGTGTGGTGTGTGATCTCGGATAAGCCGATGATATTTTTTAAAAAGTGGAGTTTGTCTTTGCACAGATTATCAGCTTCACTTAAGGTTAAAGTTATAAATGAAAGTGTTGAATATAAACAATCCTCTGCTCTTCCAGCAGTTGCCTTCCATCCCAGGGGTGTGCTTCAACAGACAAGGCTGACTGGGTGTATGTGCCCATCCATTTATAAACTGATCAGTAAAAAGAGAGTTGTATCCATATTTATTTAAATTTCTCATGCCTCAACGTGGTGGTGATTTGAGGGACAACATGCAATATTTTCTTGCCTGCAGTGTAACTTTCTGTGTGAAGTGTGGTAATTGGAGCTGCTGGATCCCTTTCCTCCAGTGAGAGGGAGAGCAATGGCATCCTGACCTGTAACCCAGCCTGATTTGCAGATCCTTATCTCTAATTATAAATTCACATTTTTAATACTTTTCCGAGGCCATTCTAACCTAATTAATGGTCACTCTCTTTCTTCCTCTCTCCCCAAGGATCCCCCCATACATTCTGAAGCAGCAGCCCAACCATGTGGATGAGCACCAGAAACCCCCAGACCCTGCTCAGGGTCTGCCCTGGGGCTCCCCTAACCCCCAGCTCCTGGCTGCACTCTGGGTGCTGACCCCCCCCCATCACCCTCTGCCCTCACACCCAGAGAGAAGACATTACTGCACGTTGAATTTCGAGCTCTACTTTCTCCTATTTTAAGAAAAAAAACTGCATTCCCCTGCAGCTGGCTGGGATTTTTCCCTCTTCCCAATACCTGGGAACAAAACGCTCCAGGTGTTCCCTCTTTTCTAAGGATCTCTTGAGGTGCCACCAGCCCAGGTGACAGCATGGCCCCCCCCTTGTGTGACACTGCCCTGCTCCTCCCTGACCCCTCAGTTTGTCCCCAACCTGTGACCACCTGTATTTAGCACCAGGTGATGGGGAGATTCACCTGCATCAGTGAGGTCATGCTGTGGGGTTACCTGAGTCTTTGTGTTTTGTGAGTCTTGGGGGGGAAACCTATTTCCATATGAATTATGGAAGTTTATGCCCATGAGACTGTAATTCGTAAATTGTTGTGACAGCAACATTTTGAAAGAAAACACAGAGAAACCAGGGTAATAAAACTTGCCATTACGGGAGTGGACTTGTGAGTCCTAGAAAGAAGACTTGTCCAAGGATTATTTATGATCATTACACACCAAAATGTGTTTTTGCATTTTTATTGCTAGCAAATTACTTGTAAACCCACTAGGGAGCTAATGAATTTTCCTTGGTGGCCGTGCTACTTCATTTGGGGGTTTTAAATATACATTTTTGGGACCAGTTAAGCCATCGCTTTTGATTTATAACAACAATAATTGTATCTAAATAGCCCGGATGACAAAGGGTTGAGCATCCTTTGATTTCAGCTGACAAAACCTCCATGCCAGTGATGGATTTCAGAGGGACAATGGCTGGTGGTGCCTGGGCAGGTTTTTCTCTGAACTGCCTTAAGAGTGCTAACTACCTCTGAGGGGCAGCAGGGATTATTTCTGTTCCTCAGCAGCTCCTCATTAGTTTTACAGCGCGTTTGGTTGAAGATTCCCAATTTCTTGGTTTCTTTGTAAGTGTCACCTGCCCAGCAGTGCAGAGCAATGGCAGGGACTGGCTTCAGGAGGAAGCTCTGCTCTTCAGGTTCCCTTCCAGGAGCACCAAAAGCTTGTGAAGCTCCAGGCAGCTCCATGGGGAAGGGGGGAGCAGGGGCAATTCCCAGATTTTCCAGTCCCTGCGGCGGGGCCAGCTCAGGTTAGTGGGAACCCTGCAGGTCCCCTCCAGCTCCTGGATGTGAGCCTGGAATCCAGCTGCTCCCCTCTCCATCCCAGGGGCTTTCCCACCAGTGCTGCCAGAGGTCCCTGTGCACAGAGCCTCTGGGCTTTTGTCAGTGACAAAACCAGAACACACCTAATGGTGTTTTTGATCGTAACGTAGTGATTTGTTAGAGCTGCATCTCCTCTACACATTTCCAAAGCCTTATTTTTAGATAAGTATTTTTTGATCTTTCTTTAGCTCCTGTTCTGCTCTGTTACAGGCTCCCCACGTGGCTTTGAACAAATGACTTTGCTCTTCTGTGCCTGAATTCTGGACTTGCAGAACAGGGCTCAGTCTACTCCCCGCTTCTCTGGGCTTTGGTGAGGGTTTTAAACCTGATATGTGGTTCTAAGTGGCTGAGATTGCTGCACTAAGGCAGGGCCTTTGAGACAGAGACCTTATTGAAATAGTGAAATGCTGGGATTACAACTCAAGACTCTCAGACTGGAGTCATTCTGAAAACTGCAGTACCCTAAATATGCTTAACTGCTTGCTTAATGTGGATTAAAAATGTTATTTATTGAAATACAACAACTGTTTGCTCAAGATGGGACTGTAAAGCCTTAAAAACATATAATGCCTTGCTATTTAACTAATGTACAATAGCATGTGCTATTACATCCCAATTAAATCCCTATTTGAGACACTTAATTAAAAAGGAGGCTGTAATAAGCTCCCGATCATTGGCTCCCCAGCCAGATCCATAAGGATCAAGGATTCTGCATGTCAGTGGGTGTCAGCACATCCCAGAGCAGCAGCATCCAGCCAGCAGCCCCTGGCTTTGCCTCTCTGGCAGCCACAGGACACAGAATCAGACTCTCCCAGCCCAGCAGTCCTGGGGTGAGGGAGCAATTCTGGAAGGCAGAGCCAAGGAGAAACTCTCGTGTGATGTTTACTGGGAATTTACTGGGAATCCTGGAAGACCTGCTGGGTGTCTGAGCAGTACCATGTCCTGCTACCTCCCCCCTGCCACTGGGAATCAGGGAGCTGGCAGCATCATCCCTGCTTGGATATCCTGTCCCCTGCCAGGCTGCAGCAGGAAAAGCCCTTGGGTCACCCATCTGCAGACAGCTCCTTGCCATCCAGCCAAAGGACTTCTCTCTACCTCTCTTTAAAAAAAAAAAAAATTTTAAAAAAAAACAAACCCCAAGCCCCCTTTAATTCAAAGATGTTTGAAATAGGAAGTGACAATAGCTTTGTGTGGGCTCCACAGTATGGTGTGGTGTTAATTTCTGTAAGTGATTTTGGGGGGTTTTAATTATCAGCTCGAGATTCAAAGCTGAGGACCCCACGAGACATGCTTGAGTGTTTCAAGGAGGAAGTTTGTTTGTTTATAAAAGTGCTTAAATACAGCTCTTAACTGTGTGGCTGATACTACAGTACAGTGGAAAAAAAACAAACAAACAAACAAAAGCCACAATAAGACTGGCATCAGTCAGGCCCCAGCTCTGACAGACCCTGGGTAGCCCTAGGCAAGAATATGTAAGGAAAATACTGCTCCCATTTTGCATATTGCCAGCAAGTGTTAATGCTACTGAATTCCATGGAGAGATTGCAGAAGGCTTTGGGTCACCTGCTGATGGTCCCTGTTCCTCCTCATGCTCATCCTCCCTTTGCAGCCCCCAGAGGGAAGGGCTGGCTGTGCCTTGGAGAAACCACCGGGCAAACCAAAGGGATTTACCAGCCTGGTGCCATTTCTCCTGGAGAGAACTGCTGCCCTTGTTTCCCTTTGCAGGCAGATAAATCAGGTGCAGCGAGCTCTGTGATGTGGCAGCTCTTTGGGGTTTGCTGAGGATTCTGAGGCAAGCCATGGTTTATGAGCAGCCCATTAACACCGTGCACACTGTGTCTCATAAAAAAATGCCATTTTCCTACAGTTCTATTTCATTTGCAGTCTACATCTAGCAAGAGGCTCAGTGGAGGTCTGGGCAAGGCAGAGCCACTGCCCTGGGAGCCCAGCAGTGCAGGATTGGGGCTGGGTGGTGCAGCTCCATGAGGCTGGAGAAGTCTCTTCTCTGGGGAGGGACCTTGGTTAGAAGGGAAAAGACACTTCAAAGTGGAAGGGGAATCTGAACATCCACTGATTTTTTTTTTTTTTCTGTTGATGTTCCAGCTCCTTTAAAATAATGTTTAGATTTCCTGCATTGCTAATTACATACATGAGTGTTGGGTGGTATTTCATGCCAGCCAGTGATGGATGCTCTATAATCTTCTATACGAGAGAGGACATTTGTTTTCACAGGCTAACTGCACACAATCTGTTATTGTGCAACGCTGAATACTTTGAGGGTTGGTGCCTTTCAGTGTTGAGCATAAAAGCCAGGCCTTCCCAACAAAAACCTTCATTAATCAGGCTTCCCAAGTCCACAAGGATCACACACCACGGTGGCTTCTTTGCACACCCAAGCTTGCGAAGATGGCACTGAAAAACCTCCCGCTGATCTTCCAGCCTTTCATTTTTCTTTACTTGGTTCAAATGGGAAAATACCCACCCAGTACAGCTCCCATCCTTTTAGTTGTGTCTCCACACATTTCTTTTACACTAAGAGAGCTTCAGAGCAGGGAAAGCAAAGCAGCTGGGAGCTGGAGAACTTCACTTAAGGAGGATTCAGCTTCTTTTGTTTTCCACAAGAGCTGCTGAGTGTTCAAAGCTTTCAAAAATATGGCCACTTATTCAGACTCCTGAAACATAGATTTAGGGGAGAGGTGGTTTGAGGGTTTTTCTCAGATGTAGAAGCAGGAGTGAAGGTCACACTGAGCCAGCACACTCTGCTGCTCTGTCACAAACTCCAGCAGAAACCAACATTGTTCATAGCTCAAGTTTTCAGCCCTAGCTGCACCTTCAGGTACAGCCTGAACTCCCTGACTGCTTGGAAAATTACAATATGCAGCATCACTCCCAAAGGGGTCTGCTGGTGAGGGTGGGAGGGGATCAGGGCTCCCAGGGATCCTGAGGAAGGAGGAGTTGCACCGTGACCTAAAGCAATTTGGAACAAACCAAAAAAACCAAGGCAAGCCAAGCAAGCTGGGGCTGCAGCCAGACCCTGGGTCTCACCTGGACCTGTCCTTGCTGGGCAGCTTCTCAGTGGAGATGGGACTAAATAAAGCAAAGTGGTGGAATCTCTCTGAGCACCTCCAAAAGCTGCTGCTAACAGCTAGCTCAGGCCTTACAATCAACATGATTTTAGGTTTAATTGCAAAATATTGCTGCAGAAAGAACAGTTGTCCTCCTGCTCTGACTCTGCAGAGTTGCTCTCCCAGGTTTCAAGACGCAGTTAAAGTTTTTGGGTTGTTTTTTTTCTTTTTTTTGCACTGTACGTTTCAAATGCTTCATTGTCAAACTGGTTAAAAGCCCTTATTTATAAAATGTGTGCGTCTCTTTCAGCTTAACTGAAAAGGCATTAAAATAACTGCAGCTGTGGAAAGAATAATTACAGCGAGATTTTGTCAAGGACTCTCTTGTCTGATGTTGCCATCTGTGACATGGTGAATGCAAAGATCATTTTAGACATAGGCAGTTAATGTAGAGAATAATTTGAGAGCTTTAGATATTTATGGTAAATTATTTAACTTTATTGTTTGGTTTTATGGCCTCATTATTCCGTGTAGTAAGGATGTCTGCATTTTCTGTTGTTCTGCACTTTGGTTTTCACTTTGTGACAGAAAAGTACACTGCAGTAAAAGTAACACTTCACACATTTCAGGAATGTTTCAAGGAGACATCATACTAATCAGATTATTTTCATGGTCTTCAATATTATCCTTGATGCCTTAAAAAAAAAAATCTTTAGAGAAAGATCCTGTTATTGACCAGGTGTTAATAGCCAGTCCTTCAAGCATGGGCAGTGACAGGGGCTTGTAAACACCACATTTTCACACTAATTTTCTCCTGTCTCTTAGAATATTGTTTCTGAGACTCCCACTAAGAGGACATTGCTGCATTATTTCCTTCAACAACCCCCTAAGTGCCAAATTAAGAACAGACTGTCGCACTGGAAATGAGTAATTGGCTGACAGAGACACAGAAAAAAGGGGACTTGGGTTTACCCATCCTCACCGCTCCAGAGACGGGGCTGGGGCTGGAGCCAAGGTTTTTGTGCTCATTAATCAAATGAGGGCAGGAGCAGCCCCTGGGCCGGCTCTGGCTCCAGCGTGGGCACTGCCCAGCTCCCGGGGCTCCTCCAGCTCCTCTGCCCACTGCCTCCTGTCCCCCCTGTTCCCCCTGTTCCCCCTGTCCCTCTTGTCCCCCCTGCCCCTCCTGTCCCCCCTGTCCCCCCTGTTCCTTCTGTCCCTCCCATCCCTCCTGTCCCTCCCATCCC
>JAAWXA010000045.1:2044859-2055716 GCA_038090715.1 Florisuga fusca
CTGCCCCTCCTGTCCCTCCTGCCCCTCCTGTCCCTCCAGTCCCTCCTGTCTGCCCCCCCGGACCCCAGACCCTGCCAGCATTTCCCTCCTGACAGCTCCAGGCTGCAATTCCTTCCCTTGGCTCTGAATGAGGTTTGGGGAACCTTCTCTTGGAGGCTGTGTCCGGGAGGATGCTGGGATGAGGGTTATCCCGGGAAGGGCTGGGGTGTCCTCTCTGTGTTCCTTACTCAGCTCCTGACTCTAGAAGGCACAGACAGCTTTTATCGGGCCACCCGGGGGATGGTTCTGCTTACAGAGGGTGAGGTTTGCTCCTTCGGGGAGACTTAATGTGGCTCCATCTGAAAAGTCTCTGGCAGCACATCCCCCGTGGTGCTGCACAGAGCATCCTTCATCCCACCATAAAGCAAAGCCAGAGCCTCCACCCACCCTGCCCGGCTCCCGCAGCACTTGGGAGCCCGAGGATCCCCGAGACAGCCCCGCAAAAAGTATTTTGTCAGACGTGAAGGGCTTCAGTCCCTGGCAGACACCTCTGGAGTACACAGACCCCATGAGGAAGGGAAAATGCCAGAGCCCCATTCCCAGCCAGCCTGCCCTCTGCAGCTGCTCAGCACCTGGATCTCCTCCTGGCTAAGGGAAGAGCTGGCAAATCCAGTCGCCAGGATTTACTACACGGTGACCTAAGTTGGGAACAAACACGTGGGCTGTGGAGGGAAGAAACTGATTTCCCTTTCTCTACTGCAGCCCTGGGGCAATTCCCTGTTTGCCCTTGAGCCATCCCAGTGTCGCCGGGAGCCCTGGGGAGGTTCTGCCACAGCCTGGCTCTCCACCCCAAGCTCTGCAGGAGGCTTTGCCACGTTTAGCTCAATCTTTACCATTCCAGTACCTAAAATGAGGCAGTTGGCTCAGGCCTGTACAAGCCAGGTACCCAGCTCTGGAGAGAGCAGCAAGGAAACATTGGAGAACGAGTGAAGAAATATTCCAGGAACAACCTTTGCAAAGCCCTGAAAGTTGGGGCACTGCCAGGTGTTTGTTTAAAGGAAAAGTGAGTTTGTGCATGCAGGTGTTTCATCCTGTTCAGTAAACCTTGGTAATTTGCTTGTCACTGAAAACTTCTGTTACAAACAAAAAGAGGTGGTGGGAAAGGAAAATTTGCTGTGGGCAGAACTCTGCCTGGGCAGAGCAGTCAGAGACATCCCAGTGCTGGGGCTGCACATGAAGACACTGAAGATACTTAAGAATTCAATTTATTTTTACCTTGAGTGTGACTTTGTAGCTGAAAACCACTGGAAATGTGGCCGTGGGGTGGGATCAGACAACTCCCAAATATGCATCAAAAGATCAGCTGCTCAAAGCATCAGCTCTACCCTAAATCCATCTGCAACTGAGCCATGGGAACAGGGAAATCCAGGAGGATATCTGCACCACCCCTGGGTTCCTGAGACCATCACTTTGTGCCCATCTCTGCTGCTCCAGCCCACCCAGAGGACCCGCAGGACCTGGGCCAGCAAAAGCAAGCAGGTTCTGGTTTCACTCCTGTGCTTGCTCAGAAACTCAAAGTCCTCGTGCTCTTTGGTTTCTTTTCCTCCAGCTATTGTACTTGTTAACTCAAATTAACATTCATAATGCAGAATCTATTGGAACATGCCTTCCAGACTCACAGACATTTCTGTTCTGGTCAGGATTAATCACAAGGGATAATTAGAGTATTAAATGAAATAATTATAACATTATGACTCTAATAACCAAATTAATGGATACTAGCTTCCGAGAAAAGACAAATATGAGAACCAGAGAAGTTTTGATGGATGCCTCTAGCTGCATTTATTTTTCTTTGCATTTTTGATCAAAATTCCCAAGTCTGCCCCACTTAGACAACTCACCTTGCCTCACAAAAGCCAAGGCAGTGTCCCCAGGGACAGGCAGTGTCCCTCAGGATGGGCAGTGTCCCCAGGGACAGGCAGCACAGGGCTGGATCTTGTCAGCCTCATTGTCAGGGATCTCCGGGGAGCTGGGGAGTATTTTGCACCACTGATCACTGAGCCTGTGTGGGGCTCCAGAAGAATAAATGGATTCACTGAAGAATTAGGCAATTGCAGACATTTAAAGGTCCCCAGTGAGCACATTCCCACACGGCCCCTGCACAGAGGAAACCTGGGGCTGGGGCTGCTCTGTCCACACTGCTGGGCACGGGCAGCACGTCCAAACCACAACAAAATTTAAAATACTCAGACTAAACAGCTCCATCTTTTCAACAAGAGGTGTTAATTGTAGACACTGAAGTAAGATTTTTATCCTATCATTCCTCAGTCATTTATAGTCCAACCAAATTTATATTAATATTTCATATTTCCTCTATCAGGCAACAAAAGAGAATTCCTTTCAGCAGCTCCTATGGTCCGTAGAAGGAATCACCTCAGTGGTTCATCTACACTCCATAGCTAACCTGGCACCTCCATTTGCAGTCTCTACCTGCTAGTTTCTGTTTTACTGTCACTCAGATCCAATAAAGAGACATGATGTGAGGAGCAGTCGCACAGCACTGGCTCCTCTGGACATACAGCACCTGTGCTCTGCTGCAAGCTGTAATCCTTCTGCCCAAGTTGGCTCAAGGCAAACCCCTACAACAGCTCTCTGGTTCTTATCTGTGTGCCATTCCTGAGCCCCCTGTATGGGGAACACATCACTCCACCTGCAATTACTGAATTTCCTCGTAATATTAAACGATAAGGGATTTTTTGCAGTGTTCTGACAAAGCAGGCAAAATCCAGTTGCAAATCCTGGGCTGTTTATTGATAGTTCTGTAACACAGGTGAGGTAGGCTGCCAGACAGCTGCATTTCCTGGCATTTAAAAAGAATTCACTAAGGTATTGTAATACATTAGCATAATAATTGGTAAGCATTCGCAGATGAATAGTTTACTGACTGATAGATTTTGTACAGAAACTGTGAAGGTTACACGGAGGGTGAAAACATTTCACTATGTCAATGAACATACTTAATTTTTCTGGAAGTGCTATTTAAATCCTGGGGTGCTGGGACATTACCATAACAAAGACATAATATCTTAGTTTGTGCTGGAACAGGGGACACTGCCCTGCTGCTGCTTCACCAGGTGACCCAGAAACGATGGGGTTTGGAGCCTTCCCATCCCTGAATGCTCCTGAAATCTCCAGAGCCTCATCCTGAGCTGCAGCCCTGCTGCCTCCTGTCCCTGCCTGCTCTCCTCCCTTGGTGGCTTTCCCTGGCCCATGTCCCCAGAGCCCCCAGCTGCTCCCCAGACACAAGAGAGCCCTGCAGGACTGAACAGGGAGGGGGAAGGTGGATGGCACCCAAGGGTTTGGGCTCTGCCCAGAGATGGGTGATGCAGAGAAGCAGCTTTTAAATCAATCTGAGGTGTCCCACGGGGCTGTGCTGTGCCAGGGCATGGGGACAAGGAGCTGCTAATGGTCAACCTGTCACCTCAGATTGGGATGTCTCAAGCAGGGCTTGAATTTATTTCCATGTTTTCTCTGGGTCTTCTGAGTTCTTGGGCCTTAAGAGACATCACCTGGGTCCCCTCAAGAAATGCATGACATCTCTGAATAATTCACACCCTTTGGCTTCTGCCTCAGTCTTTTCTTCCCCTTGTTTTACAGCAGACTGTCAGAATGACAACTTTGCAATTAACTTGGAGAAAACCAAAAAGCTAATTGAAAGGGACAGAGATGCATCTTCTGGACAGGAGATTTTTGGAAAGCATTTGAAGTCAGATTTTTGCTTGCTATGATATATGTTAATTCCATCATAGCTGGGAATAAATTTGGGAATACAGATGTGAGGAGGAATTAAATATTCCAGCATATGAGAAGACAAAGCTTCACTTTCATCAGCACCTAATGGAAGGTGATCAGACACATGCAGAGACTTTGCCTGCTAAGGGATCCCAAATTGTTTTACCACACAGTTCCCATTCATCTCCACATCAGGAATATGTTAAAAAAAAATTTAAAAAATCAAAGGAGTTTTTTCCCAGGTGACAAACTAAAAATTGTTTCTTTCAGCACAACCATTTGACCTGCAATTTCTACCAAACGTGTGGATTTTAGGTGTTTCAAGATTTCATCTGAAAGCCTCACGAATGGCAAACTCTGGAGTACAGTACAATGCATTCCTTCCAGAAATGATGGAAGGATGAATCAAACCTCACTTACAGAGATCTTTTAATGTTCCTGAGATTTGTGGCTCTCACTTTTCATTCTCAGAAATTTCCTGTGGCACGGAGAGGGCAGGTGCAAACAGGATTTGTACTTCAAAACTTGTCATCAACGAGGTGCCTTTCTGTAGACTTTTAAAACCACTCTGTAACATGAAACACGGGGGGAGGTAAATTATGGATTTAAGAATATTGTCTGAGAGGCAAGAATATGTGATTGCTGGAAGCTGTTCCCCATTTAAGAACAGGAATATTTAGGACTGTGGGAAAAGAAATCTCCCGATGAGAGACAGACAGACACCCTCAAGCTTCTCCATCCCCAACCAGAACTTTCCCATTCACTGTCTGAACACTGAGCCCTTCCCTTGAGAAAGGCAGAATAAACAGTTCAGCAGCCCTTGCTCTCCTTATTTTAACTGTGAAAATTTGTTCCTGACGAGCTGCACACAAACCTGACCTGTCTGACTCCCTGAGGCTAATTGGGGAAAGGGAAATTGAAACACAATTTGGAGTAACACATCTCGTCCTACTTTACAGTTGCAACGTGTTTCATTAACACTTCTGCAGTAATTTGCATTATTTAGGGACACATTGGCTTCCAGTAAATGCAGCAATAGGAAGCACAAGGAGGGGGTGAGGGCACCATGGGGCAGTGCTCTGGGAGCACCCAACCTCCCAGCAAGGAACAGCTGAGCCCCTGTGATGTGAGGAATGTTATTATTGGTGCTTTTTATTTCTATTATTGCAGTTGCCAGGAGTCACCAAAAGGGCAAGAACACCAGGGAATGGACTTGATGCAGCCAGAATTGGTGTGTAATGGGAGAGAGTGGCAGGTCCTACCGGCAAACCACTCAGCACAGGGGATTGCTGGAAATGGGCAGAATTTCTGGAAGTGCACCAATAATTACAGTGGAAATGACAATTTTCTTGTTCTTCCTTCTGCAAAGTGTTTTCTGTCTCTGTGGTTTGACACTGCTATTCCCACAGGTCCCTTTCTTGCCTCCCCATCTCACTGCACTTTTTAGTGGGAGGGGAGAAGAAAAAACACATTCCCAGAAGAGTCCCAGGAGGAGGAATGTCCCATTGCTCACAAGACCTGACCCTCCCAAAGGAGCACTGGAAAAACACCAGACCCATGTGCTAAAGAAAGATTTTGGAGGAGTTCAGAGCTTTCAGCACCAACCCCAGGACCTGGAAGGGTTTTCCTACAGGGCTGTCCCAGGACCACTCCCTTGAGAGCAGCTACAAAAAGTTGTATTTCTTAGCTGAGGACTGGGTTTGCAGGAGAGCTGGGGTGCTGAGGAGCAGGGAGCAGAGCAGATGGGTGCCAAAGGGGGGGCAGAGGCAGCTGGAGGTGGGGAGGGGGCAGGAGCAGGCACTGCAGGCTCAGGATGATTCCAGCTGCTGCAGCTTCACAGGGAAAAACACACCAACACCAAACACACTCATTACATTTTGCTTCTGCTTCTTTAGAGGGAATCTATTATTTATTTCTGCTCAGATATATTTAATAATTAGCATGAAAGAGGAATCTAGCAGCAGATGGGGACATTCCTGGGGAGAATTTCAGTGCTGAATATTTCATTATGTACAAATGTAACTTTCAGCCCTTTGCTTCAGACAGAATGTGGTTTGCAGACAATGTGGGAGGCTGAAGTTGTTTCTTTTTTTAAAAAAGATGCTATTTGTTTAACAAATAAACTGTACTTTATTAAAAATACACGGTTCTTGGTAGTCCTGAGGAGTACATCAGAATTCATGGTAACATATTAATGTTAACATATTAATGTTTTACTTCAGAGGCAAACGGATCACTCCTGCAAATGAAAATGATGCTAATTCCTTGATAATGTAGACAAAATCCTGAGTACAGCAGCGAGTGGGTGTGCCCATGACAGCAGAACTTTTTATCTGATGAAATCCCAGGGATTTCAGAAGAGTTGGCAGTTCTGCTGATTTTAAACATGAATCTCACGATTATTTTTGCCTTCAGAGCAAGGCCCCAGGTGGGGGTGTTCTCCACTGCAGGGCCAATCTCATCATTTCTTAGCAGAAAATTCAATTCTAGTCTTTTTTTTTTTTATTTATTACTGTGCTTGTCCTGCCACCCTTGTGGGGCCAGCAGGGCAGGGAGCTGTGAGGGACCACAGGTTCCTCCACTTCATCAGCTCCCATCCCAGGGGAAGAAAATGGCAAAGTCTCCTTCTTGCTTTTGTTGTTCTGGCTGAATCACTCCCTTGCTCGAATTGCCAGCTGTCAGGTGGCAATCAGAGGGTGACAACGTGTCTGTCTGGCAGCATCCCTGGGACAAAGGGTGACACTCCTGGTGTGTGGGCTCCTTTGTCACTGCAGAATGTCACATCCACCAGGTGGGACCCTGCCAGGGACTCACCCACCCCAGCAGCACTGAGTGGGGACTGGAACATCCCCTAAAAATCAGTCCAAGTTTGAGCAGGTTTTTGGCATAATTTCCATGAAAAGGGGTGCTCTTGGCCCTCAAAATCTGAGAGGCCTCTCCCCCTTGTATCATTGAAAAAACCTCCCAAAATTGAAAGCCTAAAAGCTAAAATCTCTCTCTTTCTTCTGACTTTACCCAAACCTGGTCTGTGACTGCAAATGGTCCAAGCACCCATGGGCTCTGCCATATATTGGGAGAGGAGAACAGGTCCAGGAGGCTCCTGGGGGGGTGGTTTCCAGGGCATTTCCCCATCCCTGGGCTGTAGCCAGACCCTCTCTGGAGGTCCCCATCCTATTCCCACCCTCCCAGGGCACAGCATGGCCACACTCCTCCCCCCAGGGATGAGTTAATGCCCTCAGCATTGAGAACATCCTAGAAATGAACAGCGTGGTGCTGCCTTGTAAAGTTGTATCCCAATATTAGAGGCTCTGTGTGTGCAATACACGAGGCTGCCCCCATATATAGTGGGTTATAAATGCCCCTTTGGTAGGAGGAGACAGTATGTCACTGCAAAAGGGAAAAAATAACAACGGGGGAAAGTGCTATCTCAGCTCTCTGCATAAACAGCTAAAACAAGCAATATGCAGGCGTATCATTTGGAACACAGATTAATAATTTCTGCTCTGAGTAGTGGTTGCTGGCCTGATTTATGGTGGCGATGGTATTATGGTCCCAGACTTTATGGTCCTTTAAATTATACTGCAGTCTATACAGGAGGCAGACAGGGATCTAAATCAAGCATTATTGCCTGTAAATTTGGAAACAAATAGTAGTTTTCCCCCCCTCTAAATCACTGAGCTTCTGTGGTTTATAAAGTGAACGTTACGACTTTTTTTGTGACTGAAGTTTCCTTTCCCTCTCTTGGCTTTTTCCAGCCAGCAGAGCCCACCTCACCTCACTCCCCATCCCCAGCAGCTCTGCAATGCCTCCATCTTCCCATCTGGAGAGCGGGGACAAGGAGTTCTGCTCCTCTGGAACTCTCCATAAAGCAGTGGGCAGGGGTCCCACCTGCCTGCAAGCCCAGGAGGGCAACGGGTACCTCTGGGGCACTGGCCCAGGGCTCCCAAAGCTGCTCAGCTGAGCTTTGTTCCTCACCTCTGCTCCTTCAGACACTTTTTATAAGCCACGGGTGACTTTGCTGCTGCCTGTGGGTAATGGCAGAGCTGATGAGAGGTGCTGTCCTTTCCCTCTGAATTGCCATTCATTTCCCAGCACTACCAGGCTGTTTATGTTCCTGTCATCTTCTACCTGAATGTCTGGATCAGAGTCTTGATTTTTGCTTTGCCCTTTGTTCTGCTCGGTGTGTTTGCAGCCTCCCTGTCTCTTTGCTGCTTTGATTTCCCTGCTCCTCCATCCCACTGCCACCGGAGCAGAGGGAGGGAGCCAAGAGCACCCACTGGGAGCCTCTCCCTGCAGCTGAGCTGCTCCCAACTCACAGCACGGGGACAGGGACAGCATGCAGGCTCCTGGCACAAGAAGGGCTTTTCAAACACCAAGAGCTTCTGATGTAAAATAGACAAGAAAGATAAAAGAAGGGGAAGGGAAGGCCAGGAGGGATGCTACAAGATGGAGGGAAGTGGCTGGGAAGTGGTTACAGAGGGACAGTGTGTGGCAGGTTACAAAGGCAGAGCTGGGAAATGAGTACAGGGATCCAGCCCTCCTCTCAGGCTTCCTGAATCCTAACATGTCAGCTCTCAGATCAGCATAGAGGGGACCAGGCAGATCCACTCCTTGCTGGCCCAGGGACTGAGAAGGTGTCACTTTGGTCCTTGGTTCCATCCTGTGTGGCACAAGCCTTGGACAGTGGATGGGCAGGGCAGTGACAATGGGAGTCCCCAGCCTGTGGCAGGAGGATTCACAGCATTTTTGTACATCAGTTGATGGCCTTGATGTCATTTTGCAGCCCTTGTGAGGGAGGGGTGGTGGCCAGGGGAGACATCCCTGTGCTGGGCAGGAGGGACAGGACAGGACAGGACTCCTGCCCCAGACACCTCGGGCCTGATCCTGGAGCCACAGGGGGTGGGGGGCTGTGGGGAGTGAGGAGCACTCTGTGCATTGTACTCTTCCCTTCCCAGGGCACTGGTTGCAATTTAACAAAAAGCTTTCTAGTAATGCTGTGTCCTCTTCCAGCTACTGTAAACCAAAGGCTTACAGGTACATACAAACAGGAAAACACACTGTCACACCTGCACATTTTAGTTGAGCAAAAGCCTCAGTTGCATGCAGCATGGAATGGCCTTTAGCAGGCTACAATCCTGACCAGTGACATCCTTTCCTGATCTCCTAAGTGCACGGTGCCCTCAGCAAAGAAACAGCCAAGTTACCTCCATCCTTAAAAGACCCAGAGACTTATTCTAGCATTCCTTACTCCTCCCATCTTCTCAGCAGCTTTCTTTAGCAGAGCAGCCCCAGCTGAGCCACACACCAAGGCAGCAGAGGCAGCTGACCTGCTGGTCTGCTCTGCACTGAAGTAGAGATCTGTACTTCAGAGATGCAAAAAAGGTACAGGATAGTGCCTTGCCAAGGTGTAAGAGCCTGTGCTGCCCTTGCACAGGTAGAAATGATGGTAAGAGGGTCTGAGCTATTGACAAGTGACTGTGTTTCTCCTACCCACTTCTGCCTCTTTGTTCAGGCACTCAGAGCTGACACAGACACTATCAAGGCTGAACTTAAGATGACAGCTGAGTTTTGAGCCCCTGCCTTTTGAGTGGCTTCATAAATTAAGCATCACATGGTTCCTTTTTTTTCTTTTTTTTTTCTTTTTTTTTTTTTTCCCCCTCTTTTGTGATCTATAAAAGGCAGCGAGCAGTGCTCCAGCAGGGCATCAACACCAGAATGTCACCATTGTGAGAGTAATTTCCCTCTGGCTCCTATTTTTAAACAACCTCCTGGAGTCCCTCCTGCCCACGTTCTGGTGAAAGCACTCCAAAGCTTAACAGGTTTGACATTTTCATTTCTGTTTTCCTTGAAATCCCTAACATCATCTGATTGAGCATTACAGCTTGTTTGTGTCCTATTGCCTGCAAATATCTACCACCAGCCCAGCACCAGAGCCCCAGTGCAGCAGGGTGGTGACAGGGAGGTCCTGATGAAATGAGTGATTGCACATGAGCTGCTGCAGACCCCCCCAGCTTAGAGCGGGTCCTTTCTGTAGATGATTTGCTTTCTGGATAATGGCTTCTGGCGTGCAGCTCCAGAGCCAGGTTTTTATTTCATGAGCACAGCAGAAGCTGCTGCCCAGACTCCTGTGCTTCGTTTTGCCAGTAACACAACTTTGCACTTTCCTTCCATCAGCTGCTGCTGCAAGTGCATTACAGGCTGTGCTAGCCATCAGCATCCCACTCCTCTGGTGTCACCGGCTGGGGGTGACACCCAACCTCCCCCCAGCAGCGATGCCCTTGGCTCTGGGTGCTGCTGTGCCTGTGGATGGAGCCTGCTCCAAAGAGCCCTGGTTGGGAGACTGTCCCATTATTAATGCCCCTCATAAATACATATTCAGACATTAGCAACACGCCCCTCAACTCCTCTCAGTTCTTGTCCCACAACTCTGAAACAGCATCTTGCAGGAACCTGGGGCTCTCCCTGTAACAGCCCCTGGCTGCAGGGCAGGGGAAGCAGCAAGTGAGAGCGTGGCTGAGGGGGGAACAGCACCCACCCTGCTCAGACCTGCACCTCTCACTGCAGCCCTTATCTCCTCCACAAAGCCTGTTCCACTTCCCCCTCCACGTCACCAAACCCAGCCCAGGGCTACAGAGTCCCCAGCAATCCAACAGCTCTCCCAAGTCCCATCAGGTTTTCAGAGGCTGATGTGCTGGACATCCTGTGAACCTTGTGTTCCTGCCACTGTGTAGCAACTAATCCTGCCAAAATTATTATGCCAATCACCATAATTTCAGTGCTGTGGGTTTCTCCCCTGAAGCAACAGCATGGCAGAGGAGTGACAGACCGTGGTATGTCGCCAGGGACATGTCAGTGTCCCTTTCACGGGACATATGTTCTGTTCCAACACATTCGAGGGATTCATTTGCTTTTGATGTGTGGTTTTTTAAGCTGAGCATCTGGTGAGCAGGGACTGGGTGTTAGGGCAGTCTTTGCTCAGATGCCACACTCTGCTCTCAGCACAGGGGCTGAGACACAGCACAGGGTGAGCAGAGACAGCACCTACCTGGCTGCACTCACTTTATTTTTTTTTTTTTTTTTTTTTTT